>JACMIG010001602.1:0-19326 GCA_014805385.1 Levipalatum texanum
GGGGGGGAGAGGGAGGAGAGGACCAGGCACACTCACTCCTCCCCCTTCCATTCCTCGCGGTCTCCTCCTCGCATATCCAATCGCTAGCTACCGTAACCCTCTGCAGATCTATGAATGACTCCTTCGATCAAGATCGTGAGTGCTACAATGTGGTCCCCGACGACGAGGACTGGCCTGACATGTCCATCTATATCAATGAATTCAACGAGTCCATGTGCAACTGCTCGCGCAAAATGGATTTCTATTTTCCGGTAAGGAGGGTGGTGCCCAAAGCGGCCTGATACGAGAATTCAAAACTATCCGCATGGACACATGTCACCGGGTCAGTCCAAATAGCGAAAAACTGCATTTCTAATGGAGAGGGAACAGTAGTGGCGTTTGGAACTGCAATACCAGTTCTGTTGGAGGGCGATGGGAAGCAATTTATCAAGGGAAACTAAATGGGCCCCGTTGGGAACCAAGTTGACGTGTTCCTGGAATGCCCTTCCCTCTCTTTCTCACAGCTAAAGAACAGCTCTTAACCTTTTTACCCTTCTCCAGAAGGGGGTCAATCATTTAGAATAGGACACATGGGACCAATTTCTGGATATTTATCCCCCGAGACAGTAGGATCATCGATTCGTAACACAGAATGTGCAGGTTTCCTGCCCTGCAGCCTTCAATGTCAGCGAAAGACAAGCGACAGGTCCATCTTATTCCTCCTCTAGTTCGCGCACCCTCAACCCGCCTCCTCCCCCACGACACTTCATTCGAGCGCTGTCACTCACAGGAAACACTCCTCATCTCTCAACTCGAGCCCGACGTTTTTCGGGAGAACCATTTATATTAAGGAAACGGAAGGTGATTGAAGCCCATATTGAACAACTAAATCACAGCATCCGTTCTTCTAAATTATTGTTAGAAAGCGCCGGACAATGGTGTCTATTTGGGTATCTATGAATAGTCCAACAAAGGGCGAGACATCAGAGCACCTCCAATGCACCTTTCCCCCGAAAATAGACTGCTTTGAGATATCATGCAAAGTGATGTTGAGAAGTGTGCGGGGTATCCTAAAATCGGTTAGATATCGGTTCAAAATGATTTTACTGTTTGCCGAATTCGGCAAACAGTAAAATCATTTTTATAGTTAGATGATTGGTCAATTTATTACATTGCAGGCATGCAAAGACATATGCACCATGCCGTTCAGTCAGTACTCGGAGCGGATATCGGAAATCGCCTTTCCCGCCCTCCTCTACCTCATCGTATTTCTCGTCGGCACCGTCGGCAATGCCCTGGTTCGCCATTTGTCATCACTTTATGAGATGGGGCCCGAATTCATTGGTGTTTCTTCCCTGTTTGAGCATGTATAAAACGGGGTCGAAAGAACAGTTTGCGATGGCCCGGCATGCATCGGAACCTGACAACGCCACCTTGTTGTTTTGGTACCGGGAGGGAGAGAAGGGGGGATGAATCTTCCCCCTCTCCGCTCTCGAAAGGCCTCAACGCTTATTCGGGGAAATCCGTGTGGAGGCCGCCCACTCCGGATATTGGCTGATGGTCACAGTCAAGAGAAGGGAGAAGGCCTCATAATAGGAGAACTTCCTGTTTCAGCTCTCCATCAGAAACGAATACTTTTAGGACTGGCCCCCGTAATCCTGTGCTATTTTCTTGTCGTATTCTTCCTCGTAGCCGTCATGCCCCTTCCCCTTCGATGCGCTTCGATGAATTAGATGGCACGTAGGGCGAAATTATGAAGGACACCCGGGCCCAACAGAGAATTCCGGGGAGGGCAGACCAGTGTCAGTCCTTTTTACGCAGCCTATGGCGTCGTAATGACAATTATGACAAGCTGCGTCCCATGGAAGGGGGAACAAATTGTGTTTAGCGCCCATCGAATGAATCTGTGTCTGTCCGTGTTCTGGAAGGGGGTTAGAAAGGCTCCAGAATATTCCTCGTCGATCGCAACATCGGCAACTCCGGGGGCTCTCACGTTACCGCACCACGCAAAGATTACTGCAAACAATGTGAGAGGCGCCAGGAGGGGGCTTCATGCATAATTCAGTGCGGGCCCTCAAACGAAACGGTGCTCTCCCACCAGGTTGAGTACTCTCGGGTGATGAGAAAGGTTCAAAAAGAGAGTTCATCCTTTCAGGTCATCTTCGTCGTGAATCGCTTCAAGCGCATGCGCAACGTTACCAACGTTTTCCTCGCCAGTCTCAGCACCGCCGATCTGTGCCTCATCTGGTTTTGCGTCCCTATCATGGTAAGATAATAAGCTTTGCCAGCTACGAAACATTTGCAGTTCCTCAAATTCGTCTCGAGCACGTGGACGCTGGGGCGGTTTGCGTGCTATTCGGTGCACTACATTCAGGTTGCGTCATAATTGACTTCATCACATGAAACGTCTTCGTTTGCAGCAGTTCACGTGCTTTTGTTCCGTCCTCACGATGACCATGATATCGATCGAGAGGTAAGGGAAGCCCTTCACGAACTAGTACACGTGAACTACGATTTGTTTTATCAGTCTGACATTATGGGTATCCAGACGGTGTTTATCAGCGTAGATATATTTACGCTAAGAACTCCAGATTAGGAAACACCTGAGCGCCGGGGTCGGGGATCCCGGAAAAGGTCCCATCTCGGGTGATAGACGTCAATGGCGAATCTCTTTCCCTTCACGAATCGTGGTAGAGGGGAATGGGTCTCTATGTGGAGGGATAAGCTGCCACACCTTGGAGTCTTAGGCTCTGCCCCTCGCAATCTCCTTCCTTCCCCAGTCTCTAGGGGCGAGTGAGGCTAGCATTCGATCAGAGTCCATGCCAAGCGAGTGGAGAGGAATGAATGAGCGGCCAAGTTAATGAAATCACGACGGGAGAAGATTGGGCTCCTCGGAGAAAGAAGGAGGGAAACCACACACCTTTGCACCCTCTACAGGGGGGATCCCGAGAGTCCTCACAGGGAAGTAATAGAGGAAGGGATCCCAATAAATACCTTTAACAGAGATTCCGGGTGCACCTCGTCATCCTCGGAAATTAGAAAGAAGCGAATATCGATTGATTCCAGATACATGGCCATCGCGTACCCAATGAGGAACATGTGGCTGTCGTCGATCGGGAGAGCCAAAAAGGTCGGATCGCCATTTGTCGGCTGATCAATAAGCATCGCTACTGCAGGTCATAATGATCGTGTGGATGACGAGCGCCGTGCTGGCCATTCCTTCCGCCATGCGCATTCAATATGAGGCGAGCACCTCAACGATTACCGGGGAGAAAGCATACTTCTGCAAGCGAGAGTTCGTTTTTTTTATATGTTGCGCTAGATAATTAATAACATTTTGTCGTTTCTGTCAATGTGAGCGGTTATTCATAGCAAGTCTTTAGACATGTCAAATTAATAACCTGAATGTTGCCGGAGTCTCCTCAAAACCCTGAATTTAAAGATTTCCCGACTACAAAAGCATCGGTATCAGCAATCACACGCTGAACCGCATCTATGCCCTGTATCAAGTGAGCTGTTAGCGGAAGAACGAAAACACGGGAAGAGTTTCAGCTCCTACTTCTCATCGTCTTTCCCGTTACAACGATGTCCATCTGCTATACCCGCGTTTCTCTCATCGTATACAACTCCAACAAGGATACCAAGCTGCTATCGGCTGCAATGTTAGTTGAATTGATTTTATTTTAAAGTTAGGTCACGAACTGAAGGAATAAGTCAGAATGGTATAAATCGATTCAGGGTGGCCTTCTCCAAAGCCGCGACAGACACGGTCACCTTCACGTCCTATTCATCCATCCCCATCGTTGCGTGCAGGTGGAAAATTCATTTTAGCGACGGAAAATACGAGTATTATCCTGCAGGAGCTATAAAACGGCCAATGCGACGATCCACTCGTTGAGTACGACGAAGAAGAGCAGTCGTGTTGCGGAGAGCAACAAGAAGCAGGTGAGTAGCTGAACTATGGAGAGACTGACGCCCTCATTCAGATCGTCCAAATGCTCATCTCTATCGTCGTAATGTACACCATCTGCTGGTTGCCGACCATTGGTAAGAGATCCAAAGTCTGTATTACGAAGCGCGTGAGATGATCACGAACGCTTTAGTCACCATTTCACGGATCTATCAATGAGATACACGGATTCCCAGAAATATCTCTCGAAATTCTATCCTAATACTCTTATTTGTAGTAGGAATAGTTATTACCAGAAATACAGTCACTAATGCGTATCCAGCAATCCAGCAATTTGTTGAGATCACTGGCGAAAGCCGGAACTTCGCAGAATCACAAACGATTCGCGGCTATCGAAATGTTCTAATGCGATCCTTTTAGTGGACGAGTTGCTGACGTCGTTCGGTTTCATCTGCCGCCCATCCAACACGCCGGCCCTGAAGCACATGCGGATGGGATTTCACGCATTGGTATTTATCGACCGAATAAGCAGAGGATGATAGGGATCTCTTACAGACCTACTGCCAATCGTGCCTGAATCCCGTTTGCTACGCATTCATATCGCAAAACTTCCGTGCTACCTTCAAATCTGCTTACAGCAGGATGAAGATGAGAATACAGGTATGTGGCGAGGATTCCCAGCATTGAAAAGAACTCCTTTCTCTAGGGCGGCGATGAGATCCGATCCCGAATGGGATCATGTTCGTCGGCTTCCATGCTGTCGACGCGGAATCACCATCGGATCGGGGGATCGTTCAACACGCTGACAGTTCCAGGGCGATCCGTCATCACTCCCAACATGAGTCGGGACGTGTCGCAGTTGAGGTTGGAACGACTTTAGCCATTTGAACCGACCATACATCAGATTGCCAGTTCTGTTGAGAATGAAA
Organism: Levipalatum texanum; assembly: GCA_014805385.1. Taxonomy (NCBI): domain Eukaryota; kingdom Metazoa; phylum Nematoda; class Chromadorea; order Rhabditida; family Diplogasteridae; genus Levipalatum; species Levipalatum texanum. The sequence goes on from JACMIG010001602.1 coordinate 4,819, forward strand.
TTTCCCCCGGAAGAATACTGATCATGGTCGTCTGTAAATATGAATAGATAATGAAATACTCGAAGTCTCGTGTCCTTGAACAGATCATGAATGAATCCAGTCACTGGATCTGATCGTGAATGTTGCAGTCTCTGCCGTCCTCGAACTCCGAACACGATGATAACTGCGGACGGGACGACGTCGGTCATCCGGCCACGATCCCCGACCGAAGTCAGCCGCGACTCGGGTCGACCACGTAGCCCAACGGATCTGTCCATGGTGAGATCTCCGGAGATCTTCACAGACCACAGAATACAGACTAGATTATGTTCCACCGACGTTGGATAATGCCAGGAAATAAACGAGATTCTATTCTGGGCCCGAATCCCCTCAAGCCGAAAGGCCGTCACATCCCAAATGGATATTTGACGATTGCGAGGGTGCTCCAGGGATAAATCCGGGGATGCCTTGCATCACTTCGGGAGCTCATTGGCTTAATCCTTTCAGATGTCTCGCCCGGGTCGACCAGGATCCGTGATACGGCCGCGTAGCCCCACTAATACTTCCCAGGTCTCCATCATGGTTTCGCCGAGGTATTGATTTTATAAATAGACATATTTCTATCGCATGCGGGGCGTGACAAAACAAAAGAAAACAATACAAATTGAAGATAAATAATTACAGACCTCGTTCGCCGACGACGACATCTCACCAGTCCGCCAATTCGGTTCGCTCACTCCCCGAGAGGCAGACTCTGCTCACGGTATCGGATGCCATACGGCCCAAGACTCCTGACTTTGTATAACCTTATGCCGCTCACCTTATTTCAGTGCATGTCGAAATATCCAGGTTGACTCATTGAGTGCGTTTAGCTCGGTCACGTTAGATCTCGGTTGCTACTCCTCTCCGGTGTATACTGTATTAGCCATGAAAAGACATATCACAATGATCTGTAACCATGCAATAAAGGAACTTGATATCACTTACACATCGTGAAGAGATTTTGGCAGGATCTGTTGTTCGTGTAGAGGATTAAAAAAGGGAAATAGATGCAAAAGAATTACGAAAACATAGCGACAACTCATGTAGTAAAAACGCATGAATCAAACACAACTTTATTTGAACAATCGGGAATGTGCATTGGCAATCGTACATTAGCAAGAAATATAAAGTCCGTGCGAGTGCAACGAATCTAAAGCCAATATAAAATTGATCGGAATGATAGAAAATTTAAAGCCCGGATTCTGCATTTGCAAGTAAGTGTGCATGGAAATCAACCGTCATTAAAAATAGGAGGAGCAACAGCGACATCAAAGTTGAGTAGCAAACGTCGCCGAATGGGAACACTGTGGAAACCCATTATTTCCACAAGACAGCAACGTTGACATTTGGTCACAATGTTGCTCCTACTCCTTTTACTTTCTTACAAAGAAATCGACAAAAACACAAGGCTATTTTGCCCAGCAAATTTACAACTAACAATGATACTCTAGTGCATTTTAGTAAAAAAAACTATTTCAACACCGGGATGTCGCCATTCGGAGGATGGCGAGTCCAAACCGTTTCGCACTCACAGCAACTCTCGGAAGTCGACGAGGTCGGAACTGCCTCCAATGGTCGCGACGGCGGCAGCGCGAGCCGAATGGAAGCGCCCCTGGCGGGCCTGCAACAAGTCGTTCAAACTACTCTTCACCCTATGTTCAGCACCTTTTTGAAGGTCTTGAATCCCCTTGTCTGCGTCGTGGCGCCGGGATACGTCGCAGCTGAAGGAGGGAATTATCAAGACAAGTAGAATAATACATTATCATGGAACTTCCAAGGATGCCTAATTTTATGCCGAATATCCGTTATCTTCATTTGGCAATATTTCTCTCGTTGTCTGCGCGCATGAGAAATGATAATGGGGGGGGTTCGCACTGTCCTCCCTGGGTCTTTGATAATGGTATAAATCTGACCAGTCCGCTCGGAGACTCCTCCCTCATCCTGCGTGCACTGCGTCCGAATCACATCATCCGACCACACAACCATCTCCTTCTGAATGGGAAGGCTCATAGCCATCATCCTCCCCTCTATACCTGCGTCTTCAGATCCAGCGGCCTATCGAATGCATCGGCGTCTTTCTCCTCGTGAGCCGGCGGCTGCGAGGCATTGAACATGGCGTCGGGGAGCTGAAGCTATGAAGGATGAAGAAGGCGGGGGAACGAACCTCCTTCTCGCTCGTTTCGTCGATCCTCCGCGAACACAGCAATGAAGTAAGGCGTTCCTGTAGAACAACAAGAATAGACTTCATCCCCCTCCCCCAATGTTAGTAAACTCTGTTCCCCACTCACCACGACGCTCTCATTGGGGTCGAATTCCATTTGGGAATTGTTCACTGCCCTCGTCGTCAGTCCTCGTTTTCCTTTCTTGGGTCTTCCAACCGCAGCACTCTGCGTGTCGCCTGCACCACCTTGAAACATGGAAAATTCTCGCGATGTTCTTTATTACCGCAAAGGGATATCTTTATTTTCAAACTCGAAGCAAAACGGAAGAAAACAAAAAAGCCCAGTCACCTCCCATCTCCACATCCATGGCAGGCGACGGCGGCGCAGCGAACGTCGACCTGTCCATGGCAAACTGCTTTCCCCTCGCCCTCCTCACCTCCAATCATGGCCTCCCCTCGCTGCCTCCTCCTTCACTGCCACCAGCGATCGCTTTCTCTGGGTGGGCGGTGCTCCTGCTGGCTGCGTCGGTGCCTCCATCGGAGTCACACGAGTCACCGCTACCGGCTCCTCCTGAACAAACGTTTTCATAAAAATAAATCATTAATTAATTTCAGTATAAATAAAGTCTAACAATTACTTCGATGCTTACGGCTTCTCTCTTCGGCACGACGAGTTGACGGGAAGCAGAGCGAGTCTTCGTCGGCGGGGGAGGAGGAGGAGAAGGCGATGGCTCCGGAGCTCCCTGAACGAGCATTGATCTAGTACATCGATCGAAAAGAGCGGGAACTTCCTCACCAAGTCTCCACAAACATCCGCAAGGGCGTCGCCGGTCTCGTCGTCTTCCTCTTCGCTCTCGCTTTCATCGATGTATCTGAAAAGGGGAGCTCATATCAACCCAATCTCCCCTTGGATACTATCAATTTACGAAATAAACACAGTAACGATACTTTCCTACTCCTACCGCGCATATCTAATGGGAAATATTTCCCACAACAGTTAATCAGGCGGCCATACCTCCCCTTCTTGGCGGCACTTCCGGCAGTTGTCCGGCTGGACTGTCGTCGAGCGGTGGGCGGCGGCGCTTCGGCACTGGCCGTGGAGGGAGTTCGCGACAAGGGCTCCATCTAAAAGTGATGGGTTCATCTTCCATCCCTCACTACCATTCACTGCACCTTGACCGCCCTCGCCAGCACGGGAGCCGTCTCCTCCCTGCTCGACAGCTCGCTACCTCTTCTTTTCCCCTCCTCCACTTCGCGCGCCATGGACGACGAAAGCTTCGTGACCTTGCACAGCTGAAGTGAATCGATATTATTTACCCAGAAAACAATGCGTCAACCGGGAACCATTATCATGGAAATCTGAAATATTTTTTCACATTTTGATTTTTTTACTGAAAAATCACATAACTGGCCAAATATGAATCTCTAATGATTTAATTTTTCACATTTTGTTTTCTTTACAGAAAATTCATAAAACATGCCAAAAATTAATCTCGAATTGAAGGGGTTGGAATCAACGAGACAAGCAGAACTGTGATCTCCTACATTGGCAAGGGGCTCCCGGCCAACCCGGGCGCTGCTGCGCTGCTGGTCCAATCGCTGCCTCTCCGCCTCCATCTTCGCCTCCTCCTCTCGGCGCAGATCCGTCACCTTCTTCAGCTGTGCCAACGTAGCCTTTGTCGACGGATCCATCACGGCGTTTGGACGCACGCGACCAAGGGCAAACTGCAACGGTCCTTTGTCATAATAATACGGCATTTCAGAGGTAGCTTCCAGAGAACCTCCAATTTGCTACGCTCGTGATAAATTTGAGTGGCATGTGTGGTTCGTGATAAATTAGTTGCTAGTGAAAAATTTGATATATTCATGATAATTATCTCATGGTAATTTGGTATACTTATGAGAAAGGAGGGTGAAAACTGACCACAGCGGATCCAGTGGGAGCCTTCGGTGGCTCTTGCGTGGGGACAGGAGCCGCCTGCAATGTATCGTTGAGTTCACTCCCAAAAATGCAGATCAAACAATACCGTTTCATATCGAGTTCCGAAATTTTCGTTATTTGCTGGCACTTGTATATTCTGCAATTAAAATGGAACACCTCTCTGGTCAGTTGGTGTTTCATATCACACGGAATAATTACTTTAAGAGAAGCGTACTGTGGCATGCTCCTTGCGTTCTTCTCGACGTTCTTCCGCCGACTGGGTCTTAGAAGACGAGCTGGAGCCCGAGAAGAAGAGCGACCCCTTTCTACGCGATGTCGAGGACGAGGAAGAGGAGGTTGAGATTGTAGTGGACCCTGCCCATGATATTTACCAATCAACAGTTTGTAACTCACTAGCAGAGGATGCGCAATTAAATAAATCTTCTAAAATTATACTCCGATAAAGAGGAAACCTCTAAATGTATCATCTGCCATGGCGGCAGTATCTTCAGACGATGGGCGCAAGGATACACGACTGGGCGCCGCCTAAAACTTTTTGAATTTACTTTGTTGATTTAAAAATATCTATTATTTTAGGGAAAGAGGATACTTGTGTGGCTGCCGTCGAAGGCCCGCTTCCAGTGGTCGGCGAAGGCAGGGCAGGTCGGGCGAAGGCAAAGTCGTCGTCGTCATCCCTGTAGAATTGCTTTATACTCATAATGATTGGAAGCGCAGTAAATCGTAACCCCATTACTACATGTACAGCACCGGACGTCTCTCACTCATTAGTCTCGGCAACCAGGATGCGGGGCGGCTTCTTGGGCGGTGGCTCCTTGATGGCGGGCGGTGGTGGCTCCCTGTGCTCTTCTCCCTCATCTTCAATCTCCTCCTCGTCGCTGTCGATGGGAATGAGCGGATTGGCACGGCGGGGACCAGGACGGCGGCCGAGAATCGACTGGCTGCCCTGACGATAGGATATCGATCGAGATAAATTAATATTGATTAGAGTGAAATACTGCATTTGTCCAAGCGACGATCTTAATTTGAAAATACACGCACCCCCGCTCGCTGGCTGAGGCTGCCGCTCTTCTGGCTCGACGACTCGGCCTTCGACGTCGATGCCCGCGTCTTCGCTCCCGCCCTCCGTGTTTCCGCGGGCGCCGGCTCGAATTCGGAGCTGGAATATAGCGTGATAAAGAATGCCGAAGGATACACTCACTCAGGAGTCTCCCGTACAAGGACCCGAGGTGCAGGCGCAATGTCTGCTGCCTGCGAATCTGATGGAAGCAGAGGGTTCGGCTGAAAATTACGGTTAATATTTCGCATCTCAAACAAATAAATCTTAAATATTCTCGGACTGGTCCGGAACTAACCCGTCCGAAAAAGTTGGTGATCTTGGTATTCTTGATCCGCGCGTTCTGGGAGGCTTTCTGTGTCTCCGCCGTCGAGGATGCCTTCCCCTTCCGTGTACTCATCGTCTTTGCCGTGGCTCTCGGTCTTTCCTCGTTTTCATCAAGCGAAATGACATCGTCATCAGCAGCGACCATTGATGACGGGGCGTCACCTAGCAGAATAATGAGATCCAGTTTGCACCTCCACATTTATCCGCACCGGTACCGGCCTTTCCTCCTCCTCCGCTGTCCTCGCGCAAAACGAGAAAAACATCCACGCCAATTTTCACAGAATCTCCGCTGTAGAGACGGCGCTCCGCCTGAACATAATAAGCATACAGAGCACCACGGTAGCAGAACGTTTCACAGACCTTGACAATGCGATCTCCATTGACCTCCGTTCCGTACTGCGAGTTGTCGCGGACTACGAGACGATCCTGGACTTATAATTGCTGGTACGACCACATACTTTGTAAGCACCTCTGCCCAACGCAGCTCGGCGTGTTCGCGACTCACGCCGGCGGAACGGGCATCCATCGCTACAGCGCAGGTTCGTGGATCACGTCCTATCTTGGCAGAGACCTCTGCACCCGTGCCCAACCGTACGAGCACCACATCTAGGCAAACATCAATTACGATACTGCAGGCCAAGAAACAGTGGACAGCCACCTACCCATCCCATTTAAAAGCACGATATTATTGTAGAAATTCCATCCCAACACAACGAGAGAAGCCTGTCCTCCCTTCTTACCGGGTGCGGATTGTCGAACGATCCGAAACATCTCCGAGCAGCTTAAAATCACTCATTATCATCGCGTGATAATGCCGAAAGTACGACAACGAGCTGTCAAACGTGTCCCCAATGTTCTGCATCAAACAAGCAAGGCCAATGAAACTCCACCGATTATTTATCGGTCATTCATAAATCAACAAAGACGGTGCAAACAATTTAGAACTGGATGACTCCTCCCTTGGACTTCTTCTGGCCTCCGAGCTCGAAATGCTTGCAGCGCTTGATGGCGAGCTGCTTGCGGTGCTTGCAGTCAGCGCACTCCATTCTCAGCACGATCTTCTTGGTGGTCTTGGCCTTCTTCCTGAAGATGGGCTTGGTCTGTCCTCCGAATCCAGCCTGCTTGCGGTCGTAACGACGACGTCCTGAAATTTAAAAAAATGAATAGGTGTCATAAATAATGATTTTTGGACATCTTTGCTGTCCATCTAAATCACGAGTTCATTTCATTATAAATTAAATGCCAAAACGTAGAAGTTAAAATCATTGATTTACTTGTATTAAAATAAAGTTGCCAATGAAACGATCAAGAAACGATAAACGATCAATCTACCAGGTCATTAACTATGTCGAGCTCAGCAATTTTTTAAAGCTAATTATCACGAGGTCCATCTGAAATATATCGCTGCTGTTATTGCTAATTTTTAAAGCGCCCGGATTCTAAATACTCAAACGAAGTTCCATGGCATTTTGAGGAGAATAACGAAAATCGCAGTTTTTAAATCCCTCCAATATCGCAATTGGTTTTTAAATCCCTCCAATATGGCAATGCGAAAAGAATGGTTCTAACTACCGATAATTCCATAGAAACTGGAGAATTCACTGACCCTGGGCGAAAGAAGAGTCCTTTCCCTTCTTGTACTGGGTGACCTTGTGGTTGGTGTGCTTGCGGCACTTGCCGTCGCAGAAGGTTCTCCTGGTCTTCGGAACGTTGACCATATTACCTGAAAATAACAAATCGGCAGGTTCATAAACACGGAACTGGCACAAACGGTCGAAATTCTATTGAAGGGGTAAATGAGAACGTATGAACGAGCGCCAAGGAGCTACAGCGCTCAAGAATTTAATTTCAGACGCATTTAGTAGGGTTAAATCAATCGGAAAAGGCAAATTCATTTGAAAAACGTTGAAAAATGAAAATTCTTTGCCTCACATCAGATACTGTACACGCGCTGCTCTCATTCATTCCGCTGGCTTTTCGTTGTGAGACTAAATTCCATGAATTAAACATTTTTGGACCTGTGTGATCTTTTGCTAATTTTCAGGTTTTACTCGTTAATTTTCAGGTTTATTTCGTGAATACTCATTATTGCACCTTCATAAAGCGTTAAAGCATATAATAATTGTGCTCCGGTGAACATCTCCTGTCCTGGCCCTGCTGAGTGCTTATGCCGGCGAAATTGCAGTTTCTCTAATGTAAAAAAATGCATTTAAAATTATCAGTGTTGCATGTAAAAACGATACATAGCATGACCAACAATAATGAAATGAAGTAACATATCGTTAATGTGAGCCTATAGTTGCCAAAACGGTTCCAACAGACCCAGACCTACGGAGTCTATGTACACGGAATCGCACTCCACCGGTTCAGCGCTCTGCTGCAATTTCGGTTGAGAGGTTGATTCATTATTATGATGCTTCCTTCTCCAGCTGGGAACAAGTCGTGTTGGCCACCTCATTTCGAGAATTAGCCAACAATTATTTTGACGCGTTTACGACATTCCATTGTTGAGCGCGCCCTATAAAGGGCTCATCGAGTTCCTTTGGACATTGCGCAGGAACGATGAGCTTTGCGCTATCGTTCGGTACTTCGACTTCTTTGCTGGCTGTTCTGGCAGCCATGGCTATGGTGTACCACATCGTCTCGGACATCGGCCTTCTTCACGATGATATCACGGATGGAGTCACTGATTTCCGCGTCGTCGCCGACGATGCCTGGGATCGTATTCTAATGCTTCGGCCGCGATCGATCGTCCACACTCCAGTCCAAGCAGACTTTTCTCGCTTCCGACGGTCTATTCCGTCGAACCAATGCAACTGCGTGATCAGGTCGTATGGGTGTCCTTCCGGACCAGCAGGCCCTCCAGGAAATCCTGGAGAGAGCGGTTCTCATGGAATGCCTGGTACAACGTAGTCTGGAATTCCATTTTCGATCTGTCCCATTCAGGCAGGAACGGTCGCCCTGGAGCACCGGGTGTTGTGGTGATTGTAACGTTCAATGAACCGGGAGGCTGCGTCCAGTGTGCGCCGGGCATCGACGGGCCACCAGGAGATCCTGGGCAACCAGGGCCTACTGGATTCCTTGGTTCACCTGGTTGGTCAACGTCCCAGTTCGTTTGAGGATTATCTTGAGGTAAACCTGGCCTTCCCGGAGACGATGGAGTAGCAGGAGAACAGGGCGATGCCGGGCCATCTGGTCCGAAAGGCTCGATGCCTGGACTTCCCGGTGCAAAGGGCAACCCCGGAAAGGATGCAATCGTGCCTGCTCCCGGTCATCCTGGCCCTATTGGGCCTCCAGGAATACCCGGCCCTGATGGTCTCCCAGGAAATGTCAGTGTTCGATCTCTTTCCGGGAAGGAAATTTCTGTCAGGATGGAAGGCCGGGTCGGAATGGGCAAGCTGGCAAGACCGGCGCACCCGGAATGAATGGATTCGATGGTCAAGACGGTCACGATGGCAAGCCAGGAAGTCACGGCCGACCTGGCCTCCACGGGGACGACGGTCACTACTGCTCGTGTCCCGACTCGTCGAACGTTCAGCGCCCTCGGCCTGATGATCTGCGTTTTTAGTGGATTTAGCGCGGCTGGAATAAATTTGTTCAAGCTCATGCTGTAATTATAAATGCGAACGATAAACAACGAACGGATGAATAAGATTTATAGAACTCGTGGTCGAAGTCAAATGATGGAACCAACAACATCATAAATTGAAAACGATGTTTTTGAGGTATTGATCAGGTTTTGAAAGAACGAATTCAAGTATGGCGCTCTGTGTGGGTGTTCACATTTAACCCTGTAGGACATTTGAATGCCAACTTCTGTTTCTACATTGACAGGGATCAACTGATTGGGTGAAATGAAATCTCTTTCACACCGGAAACTCGTATTATGGCTGCTTCACAATCCAGCTGCATGAAGCTCAGTTATTTGCTACATCTATTGCTACGACTTTCTAACATCTTTAGAAGTGCACAAAATATCATAATTAAAATAATATTAATCAGAAATTACGTTGATCTAGTGCATTATTAGATTTCCTCCTTCCATTCGCTGAAATCGATGTCTTGGACTTGATCGCACTTCGCGAGCTTGTCGCGCTCGGGCATGAAAGTGTCGAAGGCGTGCTTGGGGACCTTCGACCAGCTCTCTCCTGCCGTGCACAACACTCTCGCTGCAATGAACATGATGAGACGTGCTCCTGTAGATTGCACTACCGATTGTCATCTTGTCAATCTGCCTCTTCTGTCCTGGTGTGAAGATCTTGTCGTTTTCGTAGTAGAACCTAACCGTGCTGGATTAAAAGATGATGGGAGGAAGTCCATACCGATCTCCATCTCGTAGTCTCTTGAACTGATCAGCAATGATGCATGCGAGCGTTGGCCCGAGTAGGGCGTTCTCATACGGTTCCTCGAGGATGGCTCCGACGTACATGTCGATGTTCTCTGTACAACATTTATAGTCACTGTACAAATTCACAACAACATACCGACGTGCTTGTAGACGAGCTTGAGGTTGTTGACGACGACCTTGTTCTTGATGGTCGACAACAAGTCATCGAAGTCTTTGACCTCGTTGAGACCGCACATCTTTCTCCATGCTGAAAAAGTACTTTACTCGGAGAGCTGACATGAGTGGGCTCACCGATATAGCCGGGAACTCCGTGATCACGTCCTCGCTGAATGTTGATGGAGCCAAGGTCAGAGTTTCCGAAGATTCTCTCCGTCACGGCTGGCGTCAACCTGTGAGGTCGGTTCAAACACATCCTATCAGCCCAAGATGCACCTTTGCGGCATCTTGGCCGGAAGAGTAAGTATTCCACGGAGCAGCGGGTCCACGCCGTTGTTGAGGATGTGGATGCTCTTGAACATGCCGTCGTTGAAGGGGATTCCGCCGATTTGCTGGTAGTTTTCGTCGAGGAAGGGATAGAACTCCTGGAATATCATTTTGAATTTGGAATCTGTCAATGAGGTAGCTATTACATACTTGAATCATGCCGTGTCCGAATCGGAAGGCGCAGCTCGTGAACTCGTTGGCGACACTCGGGTCGACGCCCTTGTCGTAGCTGTGGTAGCGCCCGAGGAGGCGGCCGTGCTCCTCTCCGAGCACGCGCGGGAGGTATTCCTGCAAGGGTGTATTGCAATCGGCCCACTCTAATATTCCGCTACATGGTATGTGATCCTCTGGAGGACGGCTCCGACAATTTTCCTGGCCTCGTGGAAGACTCGCTCGGAGTCCCAGTGAGGGTTCACTCTCTGCAGGGTCTGCGCGTACCTGAACAAAACGCGATTCCTCTCTTTATTCCTGCCACTTACTTATTGTGAAGGCGCAGAAAGATGGTGTGCAGTGCAGCCAGGCCGACGAAGATATTGGCTCTGAATGCATGTTGATGCTGCTGTCGTTTTTAGCGGGCTACCGGTCATCGCCGGCAACGACGTTGTTGTTGGCGTCGACGGGAGGGAACATGCGTCCCTTGATGTTCTTCGTCTTCAGGAACTGTCCCTGTCGGAAGAGGAACTGATCGCGATCGGAGCTTCCATAGATCTAAATCAAAGTTCCTTTCTGTATTATCGCATTCTGCCCACCATCGATCCATCGATGTAAGCCGTGTTCTCATTGAATTGTTCACGGAAGGAGGACATTCCAGAGCCGCACACGGGAGCAGACCGAGCTACCGGGAGGCACATGAAGCGACCGAACCTCAAGGCACCAGCGATGTCTCCGAGGTCAAGGGCTATGCTCACGTGGGATCAGCTCGCGAGAGGAAGACGGAGAAGCACTTCCCTCCAGCCGACGTGCAGGCGGCACATTCCTAGAATGCATTCATTACTGGTTTGCCCCCTGTTTGATCCATTACCTGATTGTTGAGCATGGTCGTCTTGCTGAGGTCGTGCGCAATGAACTGGCCCCATTGCATGAGAAGTGCATTGGCGGCGTGGGGGACGGCGGACTGAGAGGCGAGGAGAAGGCGAGAAGCTTCCCTGGCAGAGGGGCGAATGCGCGTGAACGACGACGTCGGCGCATTGAGGTTGTTGTCGTAGATGGGCTTCTTCAGTCGCATCAGAGCGGAGAAAGCGGATCCCATCAGTGGACGATTCAAGTTGTTGCACGTCCCGTCGAATGTTCGGAATCTGAAGAGGAGAGATCGTGAATTGCTTACATGCCTGCTTACTTTAGATGGTAACATAGATTCCGTGAGCACCGCGGAGCAGTGAGGGTGGGAGCACATCCAAAGTTGGCCGCACTCTGGCGGACATCGTTGATGGACAGCGTTCGGCGGTTGGAGGTGTCTTCAATGCCTCATCTAATACCATTCACTGTCCATTTCCTACCCTCATGAGTGGTCACAAAGGTGCAGTCGGAAGCCCTGAATTCTCCGGTGGACGGCGCCGTGTGACCATTGATGATCTCGCCTGGAAGGAGTGGCCAGTCTATTTCGTGCTCTCTCATTAGCCCGCGAGAGAACAAAGCGCGTGCCACGAAATGCGCGCCGAGGTCAACTGGTTCTTGAATCGTTTACAGCGTTGCTCCATACCCCTTGTCCTTTCCCACACCCTGATAATCATGATGGAATGCACACCGCGAGCATGTGAACGGTATCACGAATGTACTCACCCTTGCAACTCTTGCATGCGAGCGGGCAGTGTGACAGCATCCAGACGGCATTGGTGTTGCACTCGTTGATGCTTGCCCAGAAGTGGCATAGTCGGTGCTTATCGATGCACGGAGCAGTACCTGTAGAATCCGTTCTCACTCCATGAACAACGCTAATCCGCAGCCGACATTGAACCATTTCGGTCCATTAGTTCCTTGTGTTTTGGCGTCGAAATGGGGGGCCTTGAATTAGCCCATTGTCTATTTTGTTCTTTCCTCACCATTGCACTTGTCGCAGCTGATGGGGCAGTGCTCGTTCATCCACTCTTCGTTGCTATCGCACTCGCCGATCGAGGACCAGAACTTGCAGAGGTCATTCTTGTCCTTGCACCCTCCGGTGGAGGAGTCCTTGGAGTCCTTTGAAGGCTTGGAATCCTTGGAGGCGCTGGTGCCGGGCGAGTGGGAATCCCGGTCCTCATCGTCTTCCTCTTCTTCGCCGCTCACGTCGTTGCCCTTTCGGCCGGCCCTGAGAGTTCGTCGTGAATCCAACCCTCCCTGGTGGGTTCATGCACCGATAGCATCTCTTCTTTGTTGCGCAGTTGTCAAAGGGCGCGCTCCTTTCCTAATTTTCCTGTCAGCACTAATCTACCTGGGACCCGCCCTTCCCAGGGGTTCAACCCTCTCATGAACTCGGGGGCACTGTTCCATTGCCATTGTCACACCTGTTCCCAAGGCGGCGCTTTACAAAAGCCGTAAAACTCCTCTATTCTGTGCACTCGCAAAACAAGGCGTGGTGTATCATGGGGGGATGAACGGGAAGAGGCGTGGAGAGAGAGAGAGGGAGTGATATGCGATTGGCACTCTCCGAGATAGGGGGAGATATCAATCGTCACGGAACGAGATTATCCTGGGAGGGGGGCAAGGCGCGAATAATGGAAAGCGACTCTCCCTGGCTGTCGTAAGCGCGTACCCAATGGCGGCGGTCGTTCGGATGCCGCCGTTTTGTATTACAGGTGATAAAGGCGCGTGGCAATTTCATGGAAGAGGAAGTGGAATGTCCAGAACATTGGCCTAGAGAACGAAAGGGAAACCTCGGTGATCGGTCGCCCTCTCCGAGGCGCATGTTGCCCTCGATCGAAGACATGCCGTCGTGTTCTTCCAGGCCGTCCATCGTGAAGTTGTCGGGCATACCCATACCTATAACATCGGTTTAACCCCCGATTAATCAAATGCCCATGATACCTGGAGGTGCTCCCTCATTGAATCCTGTGTTGATGGGGAAGAAGTTTTTGTCATTACTGGGTGGTGCTGCACCGGGAGGTCCTCCCTCGCCCTCTTCAGATTCAAGGAATACCCGAGGCGGGGCTTCTGGGGCATGAGGTGCAGGCGGAGATAGTTCTTGCTCCGTTAGAACGACTGCAAGGGGCTATTCATCTATCCCCCGGACTGGAACATAGTGGATAAGCTTTTCAAGGCGCTTTTTCTGATTAATTCCCGAGCATCCCCGAATGTCCGGTTTGTTTGGCGTGAAAGAGAGGTCGAGACTGCACTGCGCTGTTCTCTTTAGACATCCCGTCTGAGCAACTCGTTCGATCGAGGGCCCGAATGGAACATCTAGCTAGACGAGGGAGAATTAATCAAGACATCTCCAAGGCAATCATTTTGATAGGCTCGAGAAGATCGAGAGTGATAGAGGGCAGGGCGAGGAATGAAGAGAGAGAGAGGGGATAAGGAACTGGTCAGGATCACTGGGACGGCAAGATCTATAAACAGGTGTCCCCCTTATCCAGCCCGGATGACCCCTTACTTACCTGTACACGCTAACAAGAGGAGTGGCCGCAATAACCGCGCGGTCGTCCCCATCGCCCTGGAGGAGGAAGGAGGAGGAGGCGGAGGAGGAGGAGCTCTTAGAGGGGAGAATTGGACAGCAGGATCAGCGCCCTGGGGCAGGAGCACATGCTCCTCCCCCTCCTCCTCCTCCTCCCCCTCTTCCTCCCTTTTTCTTTCATGCCATGGGTTGGCGGGTTGACCATCACTCTCACTATCGTCGACGGCTTCGTTCGCTCCTCCCGAACAAAGGCCCCGCTACCAGTTATCAGAACTTGTAAGCGAGACCGCATTCATCGACGCCTTCCGGGGTTGGCAAAAGAAGAACAAGGGAAGCGACCTCATGATTGAATTCGTGACAATGAACCCCCTTTCATGGGGGCCGCTTTTTCAACACAATACACTGCTGGAACTGATCAGCCGTGCCTCTGGTTGAAGAAAATTGTAATGTTGTCTTCTTCGCCGAAGAACAATACCGGGAATGCGGTGTTCGTAAGCTTAGTCTTGTGGTTGTCTCCCCCTCAGGGAACATTCCACGATGTTTCATCATGTGATGACCACACACAGTGCTTCCGTCCTTCATCCCC
>JACMIG010001603.1:0-12010 GCA_014805385.1 Levipalatum texanum
TCCCCCTCCTCCCCCTCTCGAACCTTATCGGGACAGGCCAATTCCGGCATCTCGTTCATCAGTTCCAGTGCTGTCGTATTCTTCTGTCCCACAGGAGATATCAGCTGTTTCCAGAGTGCCTTGGCCACCACACTGAAGTGTCTTCCCTTCCACCTGTGGCCACTTGGAGACACTCGCCTGTTTCCATACTTGCTCAGATGGAACGTGTCAGTGGCGTAGAAGTTGATGTTGTACTCGCCCGATCCCATTTTGAGTGGCTCTCGGAGGTCGTCGAAGAGAGTCTGGACGACGACGGCGAAGTCCTCCTTCTGCAGCCGAGACTCCTCCGAAAGCTCCACCAGCGCCTGCCAAGGATCGTTTCTTGAAGTCAGTGGAGTGGTCACCTTTCTGTACTCCTCGATTCTCTTCTGCGCGTTCTTCTCGAATCCTTCCAAGCAGCCCATCGGCTCTCTAAATTTATAGAAATTGGATGATTCAAGGAGTTGGCCACTTGTGAATAATTTGCGTGGCGAGAATGGTGAAGTTGACATCCCACATGCCTGCAGTAGAACAGTCGAATATTCCCAGTCTTGTTCTCACCAATCAAGGAGACGATAGTCCTCGGAAGGGACGATTGGATTATCTCAATGGCCTCCCGGAGGAAGGACTTGTACTCGTCCTTCGTCGTCGCCGTCTGGAGGGAATCTCATTGGCCTCTCCCTCCCTCTCTCGCTTCTCACTCCAGTCCTGCACATGCCCATGATGTCGTTGGTTCCAATGAAGAAGTTGACGAGCTTCCATCCCGATTTGATCGACTCTTTCTGTAGTCAATGGTTATTCCGACTCTTTCCTGGTTACTCTACCGTGTACTCCGAGTTCATTCTCTTCACGAGAAGGGAAGCCTGTCGAGGGAAGTCATTGCTCCATCTCAAGTGCGACTCCTTCTCCTCCCTCCCTCTTCTCCATCTTCCCCTCACCTTCCAGGGTAGGCGACATTGAGTCCCGCAGTCTTCTCCTCCAGTCCCTTTCCATGCGAGTATCCGACGAGGGCAGAGTTCAGGGATCGGAAGATGGCTAAACACAGTAATGAATACTCCACAGAGAGGATCTCCCCCACTCGGAATGGAGACGTGGCTCTCGAGTCCGTCGTTGCCACCGGCGTCGAAGCTGTTGCCCACGTAGTTCCTGTCGTCGTCGTTGTTTACAATATCGTAGAAGTTGCTCAGGCTGTCGACGGAGAGATACCCCGTCTGGGGGGATACCGTACTCCCCTCCCGAAGAGACACTTACTGTAATGGAATCTCCGAGTGCCCCGATGTACGTGATGTCTGCAGGGCGGACACGGTTGACATCAGTGGGAGGCTGGAAGGGAGAGAGTCTTGAGGGGGGGGGGGAGGTCTGACCCCCTTGGGCGTTGGTCGAAGACTCTCGGCCGGGCAGGCGAACTTGCCACTGATCGGAGGGAGGAACTGGTAGCCGGGGCGGATTTTGAGGGCTGAAAGATTCGAATTAGGGAATGGGATATTGAAGGGATGGTGGCCAATGGACGCACTTCGTCTCCTCTTGGTGGTGCTTCGTTCCGTGGCCATCTCCTCTGCTGTGAACGACACAATTAACATAAGGGTGAAAAGCAACCAAATACTAACGTGCTCTAAGAATTCGTCGGTCTGTAAGATAAACTAAGCATAAAATGAAAAGAGGTGTGGAGTGGGCAGAGTTGGCGCCTTGCTACTACGTTTATTTCATCTACCGACGTTGTGGGTACCTTTCCTGACTGCCTCTTCCCTGCTCGTCCACGACAAGTCGATGAAGGCGAAGACGGCCAGAATGAGGATGATCAACAGGCAGATCTTCACTGCCCACCAGTAAGGGAATGGGGCTCTCTGCAAGCATTCCATCTTCCATTTTTCATGATACTTGTCAGTTTTGACCCCTGACTCATTATGTCTGTTTTGATCTTTCAACGGAACAAATCACACGTTCGTATTCTTTCCGGACTTGGCATTTGTGGTAGTTTTTAGATATTCTTTTGCCTGGTGGTTCATGGATACCGAGCCTTGCGGGGGTGAGCCACGCCGTGCCTTAAATAGATGAATGGCTTTTCCTTGTTTCTCTTTTGAACCCGACTAACACAAAAGAATCGCCGTTTCCTGCATAACATATTTATGCGCCCAACGTGCAACTACTGGCAAAAGATGAGGAAATGTTTGTCTTTTTTAGATACGAGATGATCTGACATAAAATTGGCATCCGCGATGTGGACAAAGCATTTTACGGAATTTAATATTTACGGTTCATCAATTTGTGTCTAAAATCAGCCGTTTTCCGTACAAGTTGAAGTGAGACCTTCGCGAATCAGACCCGTGATTCATTCAATGTTTGCATGATGGTTTCATTGATTGGTGAGTGTAAGTGACTTACCCTCTGCCCTGCCTTCGGGGACGAGGGCAGCTCCATGTACCGAGGAGCCGACATCTTCAAGGAAAGAATGCAGTCACTTCGAGAACACCCGACACCCCGAAGAGGAACGACACACGAATGGAGAACGAATAAAAAGGCATGCGATAATACAAAGGAGACCGGGCGAGGGGAGAGAGAGACCTTGTGTTGTCGCCGCATGAATCGCAGAGTGGAAGCACCTGGCGGGAGGGCGGAGAGAGAGTATGGGAGGGGAGAGAGGGAGGGAGGGAGAGGGACCACGTTGATGGGCACTGTGGATACTCTCTCCATCTGTCTCTTGTCGAGGGAGAGGCCGTGCCAATCGGGGTTCCTTTCTCTTGATAGCATCGTGGCTGTGTGAAGTGTGAACAGACCATCGCATTGTTTATGAGTGCTCTTTATTATACTAATCGGATGAACACCGCACAGAGTTGGCAGTAGTGCGGATGAAGGGACACGCCTGAAGGGGAGGAGAGGGTCAGGGAGAGGAAGGGAGACCCACGGGATCGGGACAAGCAAGGGAAGGAGACTCGTCCGCCATGTCCGAGGCCGACGTTCGCTTCGATCCAACGGGGAGGAGGAGCTGCCGCCAGAGCTGCTTGGCTACGAGGCTGAAGAGGACGGATGGGGAGGGGGAGGGGAGAGGATTCCCTGCCTGTTTCCGTAGTTGCTGAGGTGGAAGGTGTCGGGGGCGTAGAAGTCGATGTTGTAGGAGCCATCGGGCTGAAATGAAGTCAAGACAAGACTCCAAGAGGACGAACGTTCTTGAGTGGTTCTTCGATATCCGTGAATAGATGCTGCATCAGGACAGTCTTGTCCTTTGTGGTGAAACGGAATTCCCACGAGAGTTCCTCCAGTGCCTGAAGATGACGTCATTAACCCAGGGGGAGGCTCCTCCCACGTCTCGATACAACTCTGATCGAATGCGAAGGCGCTGCTCGAAATTGGCATCACATCGATCCTTCATCCTGGAGAGGGATCAAAGATCAATTGGATAATGGGAAGAAAATTCGTACTTATCAATGGTGACCCTCGCTCGAATGGAGAAGTTGGCATTCCATATTCCGATGAGGGAGATGATGGTACGGGGAAGAGCCTCCTGGAGGATGAAGAGAGACTCGCGGACGGCGCTTTTGTACTCTTCCTTCGACGAGCCTCCGCCCTGAGAGGAAGGGAATCTCCCTGGGAGGAGGAGGGAGGACCTCACCTCTCTGCAGATATGAAGGGCATCGTTGGTGCCTACGAAGATGTGGATGAGCTTCCAGTCACGGGCCAGAGACGCTGCCTGGAGGGAGAAAGGAAGAGTTGAGGAGGGGGAGAGTATCGCACAGAGTAGTTCTTCTTCATCCTCTCGACGAGTTCACGGGCCTGTCGAGGAATGTCCTTGCTCCATCTGCAAGGGGGAGAGTGTGAGGGAAGGTGCACGACTGAAGGGGGAGAAGGAGAGATGAGACCTTCCAGCCACGGCGACGTTCAGCCCCGTCTTCTCCTCCTCCATTCCACTTCCGACGGAGTAGCCTTTGAGCTTGGGGTTGAGGTGCTTGAGAATATCTCCAATGAACTCTTCCTAGGCTGTAGAGGAATTGTCCTTACTGGGCAGCGTGACGTGGGTGTCGAGCTGGCCGTTGCCTCCCATGTCGAAACTGTTTCCGACCCACCGCACTGAAGGATTCATTTTGATTGGTTCCCGTTCCCTCTCTCAAGAGATAAACTCACGGCAGCTACCTTGCGAGGATCGAATGTATTCTTCTGCGCTGTCGTACGAATACGAACCGGCCTGGAACGAGGAAAGGTCTCGATTTGAGTCCCCATCCATACAGTGATAGAGTCTCCCAGTGCTGCGATGTACATGATGTCAGCAGGACGGACTTTATTGACATCGTCTGGATACTGTAGGGAGGCATTGGGGATCGAGTACTGAGTGGAAGGGAAACCTGTGCACTGGGCATCAAGGCATCGTCAGAGCAATTCAACGACCCCCCAATCGGAGGGCGGAAGGTGAAATTCGGACGGATTATATGAGCTGAAAGAGCGATGGCACTCTTCATCTGCATCATCCTCTCACTTTCCCCTGGACAGGAGTCCCCGTTCCTCTGCAGATAACAAACAGTCAACAACACGACGAAGAAGACGACACAACTGCCAATCTTGACCCGCCTCTTCATTCGAGAGGAAACGTAGCGAGAAGAAATTGTCACCTGCAGTAAATAACTACAAGATAAAACAAGGACTTACTTTTCCGTCGAGTAAAACCTTTTCAGAAGAGGAACCAAGTTCAACGAAATGTGAGCTCATTCCGGCTCTATCGCCAAGAAAGTGTCCTCTGTAAAGGGCAGAAATGGGACAAAATGGCTCGAGGGAGAAAGTGTCCAATCGGCAGTGGAAGAGTCGGTGGAAGAAGATTATATCGTCCCCCGAGAAGACTCTCAGTTTCGGTGCGAGATCCAACGGAGATTTCATTCGATTCATGCTTGGACTACGTGAAAAGTCCATCCTTCTATCATAATTCGCAGGAAGGCAGAGAAGATCTTCCCTCGGATCCAAATCTTCAATCTTCCGCCTCCTTACGAGGCTCTGAAGTGGTCTCTGTGAACGAATCCGAGGAGAACACCCAACGGATTCCACATCAACCAAATTCTCAAGACTTCGCTTACATTTTCTGATGTTTGGCGCGGGGGCTTGTTTTGCAGGAGACGATAAAAGGTCGAATTAGTGACAGGACTAACTAACGACACTTCATCCAATGAAGTGCATTCACAGTTCAGGCGGCGTATAAAACGGCCCGGAGACGTGACGGATTCCAGTTGCAACCACGTGCACAAACAGCTCGATAAATATTTCTCGTTTGTGCGATCCAAGTGAGATTTGTGACGAAAAAACGTCTTATTTAATCGGAATGGTGAACATTTCACCGCTTCTGGAACACATTTCTCTACAGAATATTGCCAGGATCCAATCTGGTGTGCTCTCTAGACCAGTCCTCCAGAGTTCTTTTCATTGTTGCCTTCTGCCAATTCCGTAGTCGTCGATGATCTCATGATTGAACCTTGTTTTCCATTGTCGAAAGATGTGGACTCTAGGAACACGTAACAATAGGCTGAACTCTGTCAACTGCCGAAAGTTCCTGAGACCTTTCACATTCACACCTCTATTATCCCATGGCATGATCTCGTTGCACCATCTCATTCATACTATAAAGATAATTAAAAGTAAAAGGGGGAGTGCAGTAAACACCGTCGAATGAATGTTTATTATGTGGCCACGTTTTCCACTTTTAGACTGCATTGTTCGTTTTCCTCCTTGCAGATGCCTTCTTCCTTCTCTGACTTCTCCACTTCGATCCAAATCATGGCCGTTGTCTACGGATCCATTTCCATCTGTGGGATCTTCCTCAATTCCCTCGTCGTCCTCGCCACTATCCACACCAAGTACAGTAGTCCTTCCCTCCTCCTCCATGAGCCCCCCTCCTCAGAAGTCTGCACACTTCGTGTGGTGCCCTCATTGGGTTCTGCGCCTTCTGCGATGTCCTCCACCAGGCGGGGCAACTCCCGAGACTCGTATTCGTATTCTCTGGCAATCTGTTCACCGATGGATGGCACTGCAATTGGATTCAGGTGATGTTCCCCTTTCGTGCTCCTCCTCAAATAGATCGGGTTCTAGGAACGCGTAACAATGGGATGGACATTCATCCCTAAATTGAGAGATGAACTTGTAGACCTCAAAGGACTCAACAAATAATAATGTTACGATGACCATTGATTCCTGTGCAGTTTCTTCCGATCTTCGGTCTCTCTGCTGGTTCGTGGGCAGTCCTCTCCATCGGCATCGACCGTGTTCTCTCCGCCGTGGCCCCCCACTACTACAAGAACAAGAATGCCCCCATCTACCTCGGGGTGGAGTATTCGACTCGGAGAGAGGGTAGAGGGACTCCTTTCCAGCTGCAGTTCCTGGCCTGTCTTGTCTACACGGGATGGCAGTACTTCCTCATGTTCGGATATATCCAGAAGAGGTGACACTCTCTTCAGTGGATGTTTGGACGCGAGGTTGCACAAAAATCCTACAAAACCTGCACTAATGACATTGAAAGGAAAGCTAACGAACTGGCGTGCAAAGCTGCGAAAAAAAGTAAATTTAGGTTGTTAATCTGCACTCCTCCGGAGGCTTTCCATGGAGAGGCGAAGGTGAGAAGGGAGAGAGAAGAGACATCGAGGGACACTCCATTCAGATGCTATGGGCAATATCGTCGTGTGTCGTTTACGTAGCGGCCGTCGTGCTCTACTGCACCGTGTGGGTGGTACTGAAGAAGAAAGGTGGGATAGGGGAAAGGGGAGGGGAAGGAGGAGAGACGGATGGGAAAAGGAGAGGCTCTTCTCTTCAGAGCAGATTCGGCAGATCCACCGTATCTTCCGATCGCTGTTCATTGTGATGTTCGTGGTTGTGATTGGGTGGATGGTCACCATGGGAGGAGTTGTCGTCGCCACCACATTCTTCCACCTCGACGGTGAGTCCGAAGGGGAGAAGAGGAGGTGGACTCCCTCTCAGACCCCCAGATGTACCTCGTCCACGAGGGCGTCGGCCTCTTCGTCAATTCCTCCCTAGTCGCCAACTACGTCGTCTACTACTTCACGAGCACCGAATACCGAATGGCCTTCCGTCGACAGATGGCGTCCCTTCCCTGTGTACGAAGGAGAGTGGAGCAAGAATGGACGAGGAAGAGCACTCAGTCATTCTCTCACAACTAATACCAGGCAATAACTTTATTTCCAAAATGAATCCATTTCTATGTTGGATATTCGCTCGGTGGTGAGCGGGGGACACGGTGAATGGGTGCATACATCATGGGGTTCGCTCTAAAGCTCGGCAATTATCACTAGGAATTATGGCAATTCTATAGCGTCGATTGAGCAACGAATCGAGGGATACGTGGAACCGTTTGGATCTTCGTTGTACAGACATCATCGAATAATATGGACTATCAATTGGGAATTAAATAGTAATCAAAAGGGCATTTATCTCGCTGTGGACTGCGAGTGAAGAGATCAGAGGGGAAGGCCTTTGGCTCTTTATTCAGGCTGCCTTTGCGAAGTAGTCGATGACCTTGGCCCCGTTCTTCTCCAGCCACTCGACCCTCTGCAAGGGGAGCCTTATGTCTTCCCAACCTCCCCCCTTCTCTCTCCTCCTCTCTTCTCCATCTCCTCCCCTCCACACTTCCCTCCCCTCCTCCCTCTCCTTCTCACCTGATATGCGTGTGCAATCATCTCGTTGAACTTGTGAATGGTGAGTGTCTCTGGCTGTGTCTTCCTCCATGCCACCAACTGAATCTTCCCATTTCCTCTCGTTCTCTGATAGTCTACAGTACCTTTGCGATCTGTTCCTTAGTGCGCATCCCCGAGAGGCATCCATCGATGAGATACCGGAGGATGTTGTCGTCCTTGACACTGGAAGGGAATACGGTAGGAATGAGCAGTGGCCAGGGAGGGTCTTACGTGTTCTTGATCTTGTCCCATTGCTCGAAGAGCATGTCGAAGAGGAAGGAGGTGGCGACGGGGTTGGAGGAGGCAGTTCCGTAGACACTTCCCGTGTCCTGTTTGCTAATGGGAGAAGTCGACCGATCGAGTGCCCCGAGGAGCATCGCCTTCAGTCGGGGAATGTCCGTCGTGCACGTCAAGGCACGAGTCAGACGCCATCTCTCCGTCTGAGGGGAAGAAGTTAGAGACGGTCGCCTTACAGTATACCTGGTCTCGTTCCCTCTTCATGAGTTCCCAGATCTTGTCGAAGGCGCCGGGAAGGGCATATCGCATACCACGGCAGTAGGTGAAGGAGCGGAGGGGAGGGGAGACCCTGGAGGGGGAGGGAGGGATAGAAGGGGGAGGGGGAGGGGAGAGTACTTGGAGCAGGTGCTGGCCATGGCATCGGGGCCACTGCACGGGGCGAGGAAATTGTCCTGGAGAGGGGGTTACTGTACTGTTCCCCTTCCCCGTGGTCTCACCTGGAAGTCCTTGACGAGTGCCCCGAGGCAGTCGGCATCGTCATTGGCACACGTATCCTGGATGACGGCCTGTCGCAGAAGACTGCAATCGGGTTACGGTAGGAATGAACAGATCGATCTATGCTCACTTTTCCCTGTGACTTTCGTCGTCCTGGTACGTGGCCTCGAGGGCTGCCCGATCAGTCTTGGAGTAGAGGCCACGAAGCTGCGACAGGCGGACTCTCTTCATGTCGTTGACCACGGGGTCGGTGCCGAAGTAGAGACGGACGGAGGCGAACTTGTCGTCGTAGAGGGAGAGGGGAAGGAGATCCTCTTCTTTCTGAAGGGGGAGGAGTCACTCTCTGACCCCCCATCGACAAGGGAACCTCGATGTAGGAGAGGACGTCGAAGAGATCCGGGTACTCCATGCGACTGATATCGGCCATGGCGAAGGCATCGGAGATGAGACGGGCCCTCGTCTGCACCGAGAACTTCTGGAAGGGGGAGGAGTAGAAGAGGGGAGGAGGAGGGGGATAGAAGGGGCTCACGGCGTGGTCCTTCTGCAGGAGTCCCTTGATGGCTGTCCATCCTTCCTTTCCGTAGTCTACGCGATAGAAGCCGAGGGCATCGACGTTGACGATGATCTGTTCTCCCTCGGGGACACGGAGGAGGAGGGAGGGGGCATCTGAAAGGGTGAGACTCTCTCTCTCTCTCATCTCGCTCTTCCCCTCCACTCCCCCCGTGACCCCTCCACACTCCTCTTCTTCTTCCCTCCTCACCTCGATCCAGCCATGCAATCTGCTTCTTTCCCTCCGTTCCGACTGAATACCACACGGGCACATCCCACTTCCAGCTGCAGGGAAAAAGTTCATAATGTGATGATCACATTGTCAGGGATACTGTAGATGAAATAAACGAACTTCCACTTGGGATGGCGGTACTTGGCCTTCTCTGCCTGGTTGCTCGTCTTGTATCGTCCCTGCGTCAGTCGGACGTGGGTCCCATTCATTCGTTCCACCGTAACCACGGGGAATCCCATCTGAAGCGAGTCAGTCTGCGATCGCTCCCTCCTTACAGTATACCTGCTCAGTCCACTGGAAGGAGAAGAGGGGCACGTCCATGGGCCGACCGCCCTTCCACTGTAACAAAGTCATTAATAAAAATATTTCGTAAATAATTATGTATTTAAAGTTGTAATAAATTCTCACGGTGAGATTGTGCTTGAGTGCGGCCTCCTGTAGTCCATTGTATAGATCGGCGGCCTTTGCATTGGCGTACGCGTGCTTCTTCAGGTAGATCTGCAGGGAGTCAAGGGGGAAGTGGCCAAGGCTCTCGAGGAGTACCTGGAGGCCCTCCTGGAAGGCAGTCTCTCCCATCACTGCACGAAGCATTCGAAGGAACGAACCACCCTGTAGAGGCCAGAGATCAATTAAGATGAGGAGGGAGAGGGAACCTTGGCGTAGGAGATCTTGTTGAAGGCCTCACTGGACTCGGAGGCTCGGTCGATTCTGAAGGAGAGTGGCTGGGAGGTGGGGACGGCGTCTGCGGCCATGGCTTCTTCAACAGCGTCCGCTACGAACTCCTCGGAAACCTGAGAGGAACACGTGAAGTACAGTCGCTAAACAGAACAAGTCCAGAAAACGAAACGAGAAAGTGGGTTCTGGACAATACTCACCATGGCGTAGTTGTTGTCGGAGATGACGTCGGTTCCCGAGTACTCGACGAGGGTGGCGAATCCTTCGTTGAGCCACAGGTCCTCCCACCACTCCATAGTCACGAGGTTGCCGAACCACTGAAGAGAGACTTCAGTAGGGGAGAAGGGGGGAGGGAGAGTCCTCACCTGGTGGGCGAGTTCGTGGGCAATCACCGTCGCGATACGCTGCTTCTCACGCATTCCAGCCACGGCCGGGTTGTAGATCTGAGAATCAGAGATCAAATGGCAAAGATCAGTGGGCAAAGACCAAACATCAAAGGTTATATATGAAAGATCAAAGATCATCCACCCACCAGATCGGTCTCTCGATACGTGACGAGGCCCCAGTTCTCCATGGCGCCGGCGGCGAATTCAGGCACGGCCAACATGTCCATCTTGTCGAGGGGAAACTTGATGCCGTAGTATTCCTCGTAGGCATCCAGGACCTGAAGAGGAGAATGAGTTGATGGAGGCAGAGGGGAAGGAGACCTTGGCTCCGGCGAGGGCGGCGTACTTGATGTGGTCGGCTGCCTCGGGGCGACCCCACACTCGAACCTGGAGGGGGAGGGTGGTGGGGTGAGGAGGGAAGGGGACAGACCTCGACTCCACTCTTGGTCTTCTGGGGGACGGAGACGAGTTCTCCCACGAAGGCAGCGAGGAGGTACGAGGACATGCGGGGAGTCTTCGAGAAGCGAGTCGTCTGCCAGCCGGGCTCAGATCTACAGGAGGGAGGGAGAGTAGACTGGAGGGGGAGGGGAGACCTCACCCTTCAGGGGCGGATTCCCTTCCATTGGACAGGGCGATGGTTCCCTCGGGGTGGGTGATGGTCACGTTCCACTCCGCCTTGAACTCGGGTTCGTCCAGGCAGGGAACCATGAAACGGGCGTAGGTCGCCTCCATTTGGGTGATGGCCATGAGTCTGAAAGGGAGGGAGGAGAGGGGGAGGAGAGGGCGGAGTACTTCTGCTTCCCGTCCTTGTTCGTGTACGCCGTGGCATAAAGGCCGTTGAGGCGGTGCTGCTCCACATTCCCTCGGTAATTGATCTGAAGGGCAGAGATCAAAGATCATCCTTGAAGTGGGAATACCGTAATGGTTCCGTTCTCCTCATCCGCCATTTCCTCTCCTAGGAGAATAGTCAACTTCTCGGTGGTCGGGTCGAGGACGTGGCCAGTGACGGGAACCTCGGCCCCTCCCGCGCGGTGGACGGAGAAGGAGTCCTCAGTGAAGGTGAGGTAGTTGGAGTGGAGGACGATCTTGTTCGTCCTCCCCACGAGGTGGAAGGAGATCGATACCTGAGGGATTCTTCCCTCCTCCTTTCCTACCTCCACTCACCTGTGCATCGAATGTCAGATTCTGCGATGGCGTAATGGCGGCTCCGTATCCAGGGAGGTAGATCTGAAGGAGGGGAGAGTCAAGAAGGAGTACTGCATCCATTGGGCACCTTCATCTGGAGGTCGTAAAGGTCGGGGACGAGCTCCTTGGGGAGGCGGAGGGCGGCGGCGTCCGTCTTTGACCCTTCCGGCAGCTCGGAATCCATGACGAGACTGAATCGATCGATGGAGGAGTACTGTATATGGTGGCTTACTCAGCGTCGACATTGAACGGAGGGGGAGGGCGAGTGGCGAAGAATGTGACGAGGGAGGCGATGAGGGCAGAGGCAACTACTGCTGTAGAGAGGAGGAGGAGGTGGAGGATCACAATCCATGACACCATTCCGATAACTATGGAGCCTAATTCCAACCTTTATTGCCTTATATAGTGAGTTTTCTGGTGAATCAGGTGGGAATTAATCTTTCATCTATCTCTATGGGTCAAACTGATTGTAGTTAGACGCTTTATTAGCTCGCTTCGCTGCAAATAAAATTGTCTTCAATTTAGGTTCGAACACATACCAACAGAATAAAAGCCAGGAAATCATTTCCAAGTAAAAT
>JACMIG010001604.1:0-19317 GCA_014805385.1 Levipalatum texanum
CCCCCCCCCCCCCCCCCACCCAACCACCCCCCCCCCCCCCCCCCCCCCCCCCCCCCCCCACCTGACAAAATGGTCCACTTGGGACCCCCCTTTTATCTCGCGAATGAGACATGCTAACTCATATAACAATACACCATTCTGCTCCTCTCGAGCTCGCGAAAACTTAGCAAAAAGTCCCATCAACTTAGACGCACTTAGCGCAAAGTTAGGATTCACCCCATAATGAACCCCGTGTCACTGGCCTGGCTCCCCCGAGCCGAAACCTAAATGGACCAGGCTTCGCCTGGTCTCAATTTGCATCGTAGGATTCACTTTTTGAAACTAGTTGTCTCCGAAGAATAGTTAATGAAAATACTGGCCCCCCAGAATCCAAAAATCTGTCACTATTTGTCCACTGTACTGGAGTCGTAATCACTGAACCATTTTTCTCTCTCCAGGAGCGAGCAGCCCGTGCCTCCCGTGTCCGTTGGTGGACGATTGTCGTTCTCTCGGCCCTCGGCTTCTTCTCCATCGCCACGATCGTCGTCGTCTGCGTCCTCGTCCGAAGGAAGAGAGCCCTGAAAGCGGCGGTGGCCAATGGCAGAAGGATGCTGACGCCAGGCGCACGCCTCCCCTTCTCCCCCTCCGCCACCTCCACTCCCCTTCCCTCCGTCCCCTCCCCCGCTCGATCATCCATGCTGCATAATATTGTTACATAATTTAGCTTCATATTTTTGAACTGCCCTGGAACCAACTAAATACTATCGTTTTGTAATCCCGACACCTGTCCATTCTCGCCACCTACTTGATCATCGCTTTGTCTTTGATATCCGGGCATCATTTGACATTCATAATACTCGGCCACACTCGCTTCCCCGGTCCTGTATCATTCCTCGTGAAACAAGTTCCTGTATCATGAACTAATATGCATGTAGCTAAGGAGGTATCAAATTGTATCGCCAAATCAATTGCTTGTGCTATAGCTTGTATTAGTTTTATAACTGGTATTACTTTTAGACGTTTGCCTGAGCGTATTCCTTTTCTGTATATCCAACGGATCGACCATTCTCTTCCACCGCTATCTCCAACCAATGTCAACTTTGGACAGTTTGTAATAGGCTTTCAGTTCTGAAATACATATTCACGCTGATGCTAATACTATGCTAATACTAATTTTTACGATAAAATACTGCTATCGTGTGCCATAAAAAGAATTAGCGCTCAAATACGCGGTGGCATTTTGGAGTCCTGGATCAGTTGTAAATGCAAATAGATAGTCCCGAATTCTTTTATCAGATGCGAAGCGAGCGGATAGGTCACCGTATCATATGAGCGAGAATGGATACGGTATGCGTACGGTATCATACGGTAGTATAGGTAATGGTATCATTAGAAAGATAAGGATTACTGTGGTCATAAAATGGAGGGATACGGTACCTCCTGGCCGTAGGTGAAGGCGTCGCAGGAGACGGCGATGAGAGCGGGCTCCTTGGGGTCGAGGACTCCGCAGGCGGGGTCAACGCCCAGACGCTTCATGTTGGTCGTCTTGAACGCCCATCCAATGCGGCGAGCAGATGAGTTGATCACCTGTAGGACCGGGCTTTACGAGGGAAATTGTATTTTAGAGATTGAATACGGTATCTCAAAGTTGAACGGATTGGAGAGGGATACTGTACCTTTCGAATCGATTACTGAAACTACAGGGCCGAGGAAGAGGGATCTAGCAAGGAAAAGGCCGGGAGAATAGTGAAATACTCACCTTGATGTGGTAGGTGTGCTTGTCGTCGTAGGGGGCGTTGAAGACGACCTTGGCGTTGGGCTGGGTGGCGATGTCTCCGGGAGGGACGGACTGGGCCATGGCAGAAGATTTGTTCCGACTGGTAAAGAAACGAGACAGGGAGAAGGAGAGCTTATATAGACGGCCAATGAGGCTATTGAATATTCGTCTGTCTCATTTCGGGCATGTAATGAGGATCTGGAATATTCCCTGTTAGGCAAGGTCTAGAAAATTACGCAAAATCAGACATTTCTCCTATTCAAAACCCATTAATCAATATTTTAGCCATTCCGCCGCCTCATTATCGTCGCATTACAATGCTGAAATGAGACAGACGAATATGCAATAGCCTCATTTGCTGTGTATATAAGCTCTCTTTCGCCTGTCTCGTTTCATTCCGAGTCGGAACAAGTCTTCTGCCATGGCCCAGTCCGTCCCTCCCGGAGACATCGCCACCCAGCCCAACGCCAAAGTCGTCTTCAACGCCCCCTACGATGACAAGCACACCTACCACATCAAGGTGAGTATTCCACTATTGGCCCAGCTCTTGCCCTTGGTAGATCCCTCTTCCCATAGTCGAATCGTAAGATACAGTATCCCTCTCTCCACCCCGTTCGTCTTTGAGATACCCGTAGTTAATATGTAAGATACAGTATCCCTCCTAAAGCCCGGTTCTTCAGGTGATCAACTCCTCTGCTCGCCGCATCGGATGGGCGTTCAAGACGACCAACATGAAGCGCCTGGGTGTGGACCCCGCCTGCGGAGTCCTCGACCCCAAGGAGCCCGCACTCATCGCCGTCTCCTGCGACGCCTTCGCCTATGGCCAGGAGGTATATAGTACCCCTCTTATTATACCGTAACCCTTTTGTTTCATGATACCATAACTTTCCTGTGCTTGCTACCGTAAACCCCTGTTCTCTTCAGGATACGAACAACGACCGCATCACCATCGAGTGGACCAACACGCCCGATGGGGCTGCCAAGCAGTTCCGCCGCGAGTGGTTCCAGGGCGACGGCATGGTCCGCAGGAAGAACCTCCCCATCGAGTATAACCCTTGAAAGGGAGGCCCTTGCCACGTCTTGAACCTGCCGCCAAACTCCTACCACGCCCGCCTACCCCCCACGAAAGGAGGCCCGCCTCTGATAAAATGATTGGGATCTATCTACTACTGTATTTAGCAAGCCACTAAATGCAGTAGATCCGGATATATTCGCTCCTCGAGGAGTGCTGTTGTCGACTAACGCGAGAATGGGGGCCATTCTCACCTTCCATTCTCCTCTCCCCCCTCCCCCCTCCTCTCCTGGCCCTCCAACCCGTGGCCGTACATCGATTCACCATGCCAACGTAGGGCTCTTTTCGGGTGGGTGAGTGGACCAGCTGCTCCCTTTCGGTTGGCCCCCCTCATTGTCCTACTCCTCCCTCCTCTCCTCCTCATCCTCTTCTCTACTCTCCTACCCTCCTCTCCTCCCCTACTCGTCCTCGTCCCTCCATCTCCTCCCTCTCGTCGTCGTCCTCCTCCTCCTCGTCGTCCTCGTCGACCTCCTCCTCCCTCCTCTCCTCCTCGGTCATCTCCCCTCATCCTCGTCCACCCTCGCTCACTCCTCCTTCCTCGTGTCCTTCTCTCCTCCTCTTCTCCTCTCTCCCCTCCAGGTCCTCTTCCTCTTCTCCTCTCCTATCCTCTCCTATCCTCCCCTACTCCTCATCCCTCCATCCTCCTCTAGACGTTGTCCTCCTCTTCCCCCCATTTTCCTCCCTCTCCCTCCCTCCTCTCTTCTCCCGCTCTCCCGCTTCTTCATCTCCTTCTACTCCTCCATAAATACCTGTATCATCCTCCTACTCTTCTCACCTGTCCTACTCCTCCTCCTACTCTCCTCTTCTCTACTATTCTCCCTCTCCCTCCTTCTCCTCCTTCACCCTCGGCTCGTCACCATTGTTATTCATAATTTGTTTTTGCTTGCGTAACTTGGTCAACGATTTCCACGAAAATTGTTATTTTCCCTCCCCATATTGCCGACTCGTAATAATTGTTATTATCTATTGTTGTCGTGAGCGTCAAAATTGACTGTTGGTTCTCTATCGTCGCGCACCAAAAAGCGGCGCATTCCCAAGGTCATGTGGGGGGGGGGAATGGTGCTCTTGATCTACAACGATTTTATAATGATTTTTGCTCTAAAATGGAGTGCAAAGCGAAATCAGAGCTTTTCCGAGTCGAATTGGTGAAAAATAGCGGGAGATCAAAGCTGCAGTTTTTATCGTGGGAAAGCGACGCCTTTTTTGGTGCCCGACAATGCCCATTCCTTTTGACTCGTAACAATTGCAATTGTTATGGCACTTGCATGCGATCCTCACGATTATTATTTCTGGGTCGAGAGTAGTTTCATGGTACGAAGCCCCCCGGACGCCATGATAGTATTTTTACGGGCATTTGTTTTAATTGGCACCGTGCCAGGTTTCTTTATTGGCACCGTGCCAGCTCCTCCCATCTTCCTCCTTCCCTTCACTCCATCCTTTCAGAGCGATGATCTTCCAGGACTACGTCAAATCGCCGATCGGCTTGCTGAATATTTTATCCATCGTGATGATTTTTCTCATATTTAGCGCATCGTGTTGTAAACGTCGTCCTATGGCGGTTACTGTAATTGGCACAAGACGACGTTTACTACACATAAGTGGTGTAGTAAACGTCGTCCTAGGACTGTAACGGAAATCAATCAGTTTTTTCTAACCGACGACTAGTAGATGACACTATGACAACTTTTGACACTCCACTATGTGATGTAATGAACATCGTGGTGTGTCATCTACAGTATACGACGACGTTTACTACACCTCAAATGGTGTAGTAAACGTCGCCCTTGAAGCTCGTCAACCTCGCGGCGATCATGTGTTGTGGCATCCGATGGTCGGATGAGGGCGATGTCTACATGCAGCTTATATTTCAGGTAGATCAAAACAATTATCGATTGGAATTCATATCGATTAATTATCGATTGGAATTTTCCATCGATTTTTAGAAACGCGGCTGGCAGACTGCCGTTCTGATCTTCCTGGGCCTCACACTTACCGTAACCTCCGGGCTCTTCCTGTTGAGAGCCCTCGCGCCTGTTGAGAAAGTCGAGAAGCTGAGGAAAATGAATGTAAGAAACTGACCCATAGAACTCGAATCTTTTAAAAATCTGACCCATGGAACTCCAATCTTTTAAAAATCTGACCATCGAACCCCCTGTTTAGGTCATCGTAATCCTTACGCTCGCAGCGCTGTTCTGCAGTAGCGCCGCTGCGATTGAGGTATTTTTTCATCTCCATGCTCCTTTGGACATCCGATGATTAGCGGGACTTCCTGTATTTATCGATGTGCTATTTCACAGATCTGGTACGTCGTACGGGATGATGGCGGTGCAGGCGGACTGACGCGGATTGTCGTCTGCATGGTAAACACAAAATCAACATGTATTTCTGTGTTTAGTTTCCAGCTAAATACAGTAGAGATTCTTATTCCTGCATTTAGTGCCACCGCTAACCGCAGTAATTTGCAGATCCTTTCGATAATTCTGGCGATCATCAATGTAATGCTACTCCTGCTCATGTCGTGCAACTTCGACCACTACATCAAGGTTGAGCAGGTGAGCTAATAAACGTAGTAACTATTATATCAACTTGCTAAACAGAGTAGTTTCCGGACTGCTAAATTCAGTAACGAGGAGTATTCTAAACGCAGTAACTTCAGTTAAAAGAACTTTGTAACAAACAAGACATCAGCGTCCGGAAACGCAGTAACTGCCGCTAAACATATCTTATGTTAAACGCAGTAGTAAAGTCTGATCTACTAAACATCGTTGCGACCACTTCCAGGCTCCTCCACTCATCCATCCCAAGCCTAATCATCCTCCACCGCCCTCAGAACATCAACAAGTACAGACGGCTGTTCCGCAGGTAGCCACAACATTCCGATCGATCTGCTAAATGCAGTAACGTTCGTAAGGACATTGCATGACACCATTCATCAATCCCATCGAAGTGTAAAACCATTACCGCGAAATATTCTCTAACGACGCGCCATCCGATGAAGATAGCAAAATAATAGAATTAAAATTCTCCAGGACCACTTTATTGTTCCGAAATACGTCGCTAAACACAGTATTGCTCGTAGTGAAATTCAGACAATTCCGTTCAGAACCCCCCGTCGTTTTATTACCGTAGTCACTAGTGTATTACCGTAATCACAATTCCGTTCAGGACTCCCGTCGTCCCTCCCTCGTCGGTGGTCGTCCGTGGTCGGCATCCAAGGAGGTCGTGCTCGCCCACCACAACCAGCCCCACGTCACCCTCCCACCCTCCCCTCCGCCCCGCGAACCCGATGACAAGTTCTGACCTGGCGAACTCCATCTGACCCGAGAAATTCATAACTCTGCCCCAGCGAACTCTGAATTCTGACACAGCGAAGTATATCTGACCCATCGTATCAACCGTTTTGGCTCATTGTATTCCAGTTTCTGATCGGCCTGCCTTATCGTCACCCTCCCCTCCGCCCCGAGAACCCGATGGCAAGTTCTGACCCGTTGAATTCCGATTGTCCCATCGTACCAAACATAATGACCCTATTAACTCCGACTGACCCAGAAAATGAACCCAATGTATCAAGAATTCTGACCCCAGTGAACTGCGAGTAAAAGTGATAATCGACTTATATTTGGAAACGGAAATGATGAGTGTTTACAGGCAATACCATACGGAAATGTATGTTCACTATCGTTGTTAATCGAACGGCACTTCCGGTGTAGAAACATTATTAGCGGCGAACAAAACGTGTATAAATTCGCGTTCCGCCCAATCTCTCCATTGTTCTCTCGTCGTCTGGCAGGTTAGAGAGAATGAAGAGCGAGAGCGCGCCAGGGTGCGAAAGTAATACAGGGTTGGTGCGCCGATAATATCTCCCAGTCCGTTTCCTCCCCCTGTAGATCAGTGTTCCTCTTGTATTACACAGGGCATTCGAATGCGGTGTAATTGGAAGCCCATGTTTGCTCGAGAATAGTCTTGAGGATCCTGGTCGGCTAGATTCCCCTCCATGGGGGAGGTCTGGTGGGTTGGTATGGAGTGTATTCGAGAGAACGTGAAAAACTGAACAAAAATCAAGCATCATTGAGTCATGAGCTAGAATTTCCGTACCACCCCACCCCACCCTACCTTCCATGGTCAAGCGTTCTAGGCTCTCATTCAAGCTCAGCGCCCTGTAAGTGTCGTAAGATATTGCCTCGTCTGTCCATCGTATGGGGGTCATTCACCCGGGCGAGAGCAAGGAGGCATCAGAGAAACAGAGACAGGCCATGCGAGCCCACTGATAACACCAGTCTTTTTAAATCATCACCTCCCCTCCACCCCTGGACTCTCTCATTCACCCTTGCTCTTTCTTGGCACCATGCCAAGGGAAATGAGAGATTCATAAGACCAAATCGATCCCCGAATCAGGCAGGAATAACGGGACTAGAAAAGGGCGCGCGCAATTGATAGCCAGTCAGTCAGCAGACCGCCCCGTCTACTCGACGCACAACATGGTACGGATTTAAGGATATTGATTGATTATTGATTTTTATTTTTTAATTTAAAAATATAAATAAATTCTTGAAGAAGCTCCTCCTTCTCCTGGCCCTCGTTGGCCTCGCTGCTGCGAAACATCACAGGAAGGCGCATAGCTATGATGTTCAAGGACGGGAGTTCACGCTTGGTAAGGGACCCTCCTATCCTCCTCCTCCTTCCTCCTCCTCCCCGCCCTCCTCTTCAACTCCTTCTCTTCACCTCCACCTCTTTTCCTCGTTTTCTCGTCCTCTTCTCCTCCTCCTACAACTTCCCTTCTTCACCACAACCCACTCTCTTTCTCCCCACCCTTCTCCCCTCCTCTCCCAGACCCTCTTTCCCCTCTTTTCCTCCTCTAATCCCCTCCTCCTCTTTCTACTCCTCCCTCTCTTTCCACTTCCCTCCACGCCTTCCTTCCACTCCTCCCTCCCTCCCCTCCTCTCCCAAAACTATCTCTCCCAGATGCCTACCGTAATCGCGAGATCTCCAAGGAGGCCGAGGAGCTGTCGGGAGACGACATGATCAAGTACATCAACAGGAACCAGAACCTGTGGACGGTAAGAATTACCGTAACCCTGGTCAGAGAGAGTTCGGTGGGACAGATAGAGTTCATCAGGTCAGAAACAAACGCTATCGTAATCCGTTCAGGCTCGTCGCCACCGTCGCTTCGACCGCTACCCCGATGCCACCAAGTGGGGACTCATGGGCGTCGAGCACGTCCGCCTGTCGGTGGAGGTCCGTAAATTAGTCATTTAGCGGATTCCGTAAAATCCGGAGATCATTTTCTAATTCCCGGATTTCCAGGCCAAGAAGAATCTTGCTACTTCCCGATTCTCCAACGTTGCCATCCCCGAATCCTTCGATTCCCGCGAGCAGTGGCCAGAGTGCGATTCGCTCAAGGTCATCCGCGATCAGTCGTCATGCGGTCCGTTGAATTGGCATCCGTAAAATCTATTACACGGAATCCGTGAAATAGTTTACGGAATCCCCGAATTGACGACCGTAATCCTATTCCCCGGTCTTTCCAGGATCCTGCTGGGCTTTCGGAGCCGTCGAAGCCATGTCCGATCGCATCTGCATTGCTTCCAAGGGAAAGTTCGAGGTATCGATTCTTTGATGCCGAGAACCGAAGACTTTCTAATTTCCATGAATTAAATTAAACGCTCTTCATAGCGAAAAAATCTCATGAATGAGCAAAAGTGTATCGTTCTTTTCGAAGTTTTTGACCGAATTTTCTATGTTCGGGATTTTAGGCAATACAGTATCCCTCCCAGACGATCAGGGAATTGTAGAGAACCCGAAGAGTTCTAATTCCCACGCTCGGACAATCCAAAATGACGGACTGCGCGCACTTTTGATCTGCCTCCTCGACCCCCGTTTTATGCCCAGTGTGATTCAATGGACATGAAACGAGTCTCGAAGAGGAAGATCAAAAGCGCGCGCAGTCCGTCATTGGGGTTGTCCGGGCGTGGGAATTAGAACGTATAGGAATACAGTATCCCTCCCTGATGATCAGGGTCTTCCCTTCAGGTCTCCCTCTCCGCCGATGATCTTCTCTCCTGCTGCAAGTCATGTGGATTTGGGTGAGATTTTTTGGGTCGATATCAAAGATCAAATTACTCCGGGGTCGAGCCTTATCGTCCTAGCCATGAGGGTGATGTCCGTTACGGGCTGGTACGGAGGAGGGAGGAAGTGGGGGGGGGGAGAAGGAGGAGGAGATGGATGGGAGGAGAGGAGGGGGAAGGGGGTGAGGAGAGAGGAGGCGAGGAGGAGGAGAGGCAGAAGGGAAGAGAAGTAAAGAAGATAAGCGCTGATTGAAGTACAGGGCACCGTGTCAATCGGCGATAGGGGTAGAATATTGATAGGGTCTGATTTCCCTTGTATGACGCCCTATATTTGGAATGAGGAAATGGAGATCGGAAAGGGAGGGGGGGCCTTTATTTATATAAAATGGACCTAAATAATAAAATCATAATTTCATGCTTTCTCATTGATAGGAATAAAATATTTACAAAAATCATAAACAAAAATATCCATGTAAAATTACCCAATATTACTCGATACGAATTTCTTAGACTTTCCAATAATGTATTGATTAATCGATCAATCAATCAATAATAATTTCAAAATATTCCAGTTGCAACGGCGGCGACCCTCTCGCTGCTTGGAAGTACTGGGTGAGGGACGGCATCGTAACGGGCGGCAGCTTCAAGAACAAGGATGGATGCAAGCCCTACCCCTTCCCCGAGTGCGAGCACCACTCCAACAAGGTATACGGTAGTCTCATGGCTTTCCGGGCGGGACCCAATAGCTTTCAAAACGGGTAAAATTCCCTAATATGTGTGAGTATTCCTCCAACAAGTTGACTAGTCCTAAATATTAGCTCTCACTACCGTAATCGGAGATGATTTCGCTTCTGGACCCAGTAATTCTCCTGAAAAATTCACCATTTGATCTTTGTGCCCCTATGTTATCAATCGAACGTAAGGTCATATGACAGCACTTTACTCAATAGTGAGAGAGTCTTATCATTGACTGGTCAGGTGACCAGACCTTATCCCATGGTGCACTCTCGGACGACGTTTTCCACGCACCCATTCTAAACGTCGAACTCAGACGCACTACGACCCGTGCAAGCACGACCTCTACCCCACGCCGAGATGCGAGAAGAAGTGCGTCAGCGGATATTCGGAGCGCACCTATTCCGCCGACAAGTTCTACGGTACGGTGGCGCGGGAAATTCAAACGCTAATTTAAATTTGAACGGTAGGGTTACGGTATGACGCGGGAAATTCAAATTATCGATTTATCGATTTTCCAGGATCAAAGGCTTATGGAGTGAAGAACAGCGTGGAGGCCATCCAGAAGGAGATCCTGGAGCACGGACCAGTGGAGGTCGCCTTCGAGGTCTACGAGGACTTCCTCAACTACGGAGGAGGCGTCTATGTGGTAAGAGGAGTAGATCAATCAATAAATCAATAAATCAATAAATCAATAAATCAATCAATCGATAAATCAATAAATCGATTTCCAGCACGAGGCCGGCAAACTGGGAGGCGGACACGCTGTGAAGATGCTCGGATGGGGAGTCGACAATGGAATTCCCTATTGGCTCGTTGCCAACTCGTGGAACAACGACTGGGGAGAGGATGGTAATTTTTTCGTTCCGTTTAATACGTTCAATTCCGAACTGTGCGGACTTTAGAAAATCGCGAAATGTCAGAGAAAAATCGCAAAAATTCGAGAGAGGTATCATTTTGTAGCGCGTTTCACACTCTTTTAGGCAAAAATAACAATTATTTATTTTTTGATATTAAAAATATTTAAATATTAAAGGTTTCTTCCGCATCATCCGCGGAGTTGACGAGTGCGGCATTGAGTCGGGCGTTGTGGGTGGAATTCCTAAGCTGAATGCCGGACGAGCTGCCAGGAGGTGGGAATTGAATTTATGAGTACGGAATCATACGACTGTTCTTCTGCTAAACGGAGTAACTGTATAATTGCTAAACATCGTAACTATTTTATGATCGCTAAACACCATAAGTATTGCAGCCTGTACGGAGACGATTCGTCGGATGAGGATTTCGGCTTCGCTCCCCGAGGAAGGAGGAGGTGAGATTAGTGCTAAATATCGTAGATTTATAAACACCGCAAATCGTTAAATACCGTAAGTCACTAAATTCCATAAGTCTATAAGTATCGTAATCCTGCTAAATACCGTAACCTTGCAGCATGAACTACGGTGCTTCGGAATCTGAGGAGGACGAAGTTTGATTCATCGGGCTCTCAAAATCGGCAATGCTCACATGCGTGTATATCTGTTCCCAACTGAAATCACTTTTGTAAACTTGCTATATTCTGATCCTGATAAAGTTTGATCGCTGTTCTTATTTTCGAGTACGAAATGCCCATATCTGCAAATAATACATGATTCGCAATCATATAACCTGTTGCCAGATAAAAAAAAGTAAAAGGTGCGAATTTTGGCGTTTTTTTAGCGCGTGAACATAGTGTCCAAATCGGCCAATTTTTTTATAAATGCTCATAAAAATTGTTTACAACCATATTTTCATATTTCTAACAGTTTGGGGTGCTGCTGAAGCATAACGAGCAACTTGTTATATCATCAAACATATGAAAATGATTTTTGTAAATTATTTAACGAGCATTTAAAATTTGACTTGTTCGGACACAATGTAGTGGTTTTACTTTTTTTTATCTGCACAGGGGTTATATCACCATCATCGTCACATCAACATGTTAAGAACGACAGTCGGACAGTATGCCAACGGATGAAGCCTCCTACGGGAAGGGTCTCTATCTATTTTCACTGTCGCTAATAAAGCACTCTCGCTACTCCTAGTCTTGAACCCCTCGTACCTTATCCAGTTGGTGCCCCTTGTGTGTTGGGACAGGAGTACCCTCCCCCTCGGGGGAATCAACACACTCGACTCCGTATTTCTCTTAAAGACTGGGAAGAACTTTTTGGCAAACTGCCAGCCTTAATGGGAGTGCATTTGTCCAGCGTCGAGGTATGGGAATGCCACAAAAATGGCAAGCATGACATAGAAGTTCTTTATTTCCGTATAGAATTGATTGGATGACTAAAATTCGCGTGAATTCTAAATTTCATGGGTCCTTTCGTCCTTTTCCTTGTCGACGGCGACGTGCAGGAATGTGTCTTCGAGCGACGCCTCGAAATATTCATTTAATTATTTTTAAAATCATTAAATCGATAAATCAATAAATTATCGATTGATTACTTATGGATTACCTGTGTTATGGAGAAGTTGGTGGCTCCCACGTTCGCTGCTAGCTGTTGGGCCTTCGCAAACAGCGTCGACAGCTTTTGGCCGACCTTCGGGATCTGAAGAGGGAATGTCTTATTACTGCGTTTAGCAATCTCGTATCTTATTACTGCGTTTAGCAGCCATAAATCTTGCTACTTCATTTATCAATTTCAGATCTTATTAATCCTTCTAACAGTAATCTATCATTTCCTTCATTTATCGGATCCATTTCTTATTACTCCGTTTAGCTTTCCTATACCACATTATTCCATTTAGCAAATACATCTCTCATTACTCCGTTTAGCATTCCCTCTCCAAATCCTTGGCACCGTGCCAACCTCGAATCGGAGAATCTTGGGCGATATGCTGCTGCTGACGCGGACACCCGGGAAGGCGGCCTGGACACGCTCCCTGATCTGAATATGAATTAATCGTTCCGCTTGTATCCCCTCGATTCCGGACTGGGGGAGGGGGCTACTAACCAGAGTAGCGACCTCCGTCTGCGTGCAGGAAAGCGGCATGGCGAGCTTGAGGTTGTAGTGATTAGAGTATCTTTAAAGGGATAATTCAGGATCTTCCGTGCGGGACCCCCGACTTGATCTTGAGGCGCTTCGGAGTCCCGAGAGCAGTAAGACGACCGTGTGCCAGGATTCCGACGCGCGAGCAGAGCGCCTCGACTTTGTTCCTAGGCAAAGTTACGGTGATTAGTGGATGGTCGCTAAATGCAGGAATCCTGCTAAACGCAGTAATAAGACTCACATGGAATGGGACGATAAGATGATGGCAGTATTCGTGTAGTCTCGCAGCGCCGTCAGAACAGACCAGACATCGGGGCGGGCCTGGAGATCAAAGATCAAACTACAAAGTTCAAAGATCAAACTACAAAGATCAAAGACCAAACTACAAAGTCCAAAGACCAGACTACAAACCATGGGATCGATTCCGGCCGTCGGTTCATCGAGGACGATCAACGAATTTTGGGCCAGAAGCGATGCCGCCACGTTGATGCGCCGACGCTCGCCGGTGCTGGAAAAGATCAAGATAAAAAAGTCAAAGCTCAAAGATCAAACAAACCTCAGCTTCCCACAGACGCAATTTCCGCGTGTCTCCATGCCCAGAGCTTCAAGCAGCGCTCCCACCACGAGCGACGGCCGACGGTAGCCGTGCAGAGCTGGAAAGTGTTGGAAGATCAAAGATCAAACTAGAATATAGTTTGATAGATCAAAGATCAAACTATAATAAAGTTTGAAGAAATGAAAAAAAAAACATACTCGCGAGAATGAGCAGCGTCGCTCGGCCGGTCAATTCGTCGAGGAGACCGCCGGTGCGGGGACAGAAGCCCATGGTCTGGAATAGATTAAAGTGCAAACTACAAGGATCTAAGTTCAGACTACAAAGATAAAACTGGAAAGATCAATTATCAAATTACACATACCGGCAACAGGGCACTGTCGACGCCTCCGACGGTGGCGGTGCCGTAGCTCGCGTGTATTAGGCCAGTCAGCACTTCGAACGTAGCCGACAAGCCTGAGATCAACTCTCGATTTTCCTGATAGGGAAACCAGACATATTGATGTAAGTTTATGCTTTTGTTCACGATAAGAATTGAATTCGAAAAGAATTGTATAAATTTCAAGTCCATGCTGCTTCACGAAAATATTTTCTTCGTACTCCGCCACGTCCGCGAAGGGTTCTTGGTTTCGGCATTCGAACGAAAAAAAAGGTCAGTTTGGTAACATATATCATTTTTGATTTTTTTTGTTTTAAGTAAAATGGACGTCCATTAAGAATCGAAATGGACGGCCCTATAACTCGAGACTATGTTGTTCGAAATAAATGAAATTTGGCATGCTGGTAGCAGAATGCTCTAGCTACAAGAGTTTCAAATTTCTAGCAAACAGGACATTTCTGCTGCGAGTTACAGCCTTTGAAGCGCAATTTTGGGCTATTAAAGAAGGTCTGGCAGCCACTTTCGACTTTGAGATTTTGTGTGGATCAAAATCTTCTCTTCAAGACGAACAATTTGATACCTTTCTTGCTTCTGTTGCTTTCTTGTACGCTGAGATACGACCTCTCAAATGTGAGCGCAGTGGATACGGTAGCTTTGAGCAATTCAGTCTACGCGGCTAATTAAGCACCCTGTTCGATGATAATCGGCTGGGACGTGGCCAGACTACAGTTAGGAATTCACTTGAAAGCATAGTAAGGCTGAAATCGCTTGAAATAAGGAATTCCGTTTCCAAAATCTGTAAAATAGGCGAGTGCGCACTCTTAATTTTCTTAATCTAATCCGCGGAATCGAAGTTGCTGCCAGACCTTCTTTAAGCAAAAAACTTAGCCACCAAGTTTTATTATTATTATTATTTTTATCAAATAATTGAATGTTTTTATAACAGATTTGTCATTATTTATATAAAAATGTAACTCTAAAATTATAAGCCCTTTTTTAGAACCATTTGCAACATCTCTGCAGTCGCATATACCAATCGCTTAGACCGGACGGGAACATAAATTCATGCCATCAGACAATTATCCCTCTTGGAAAGAAGTACTGTCCATTTATTATAAAGCGCGGAAGTGCAGAAAATTCATGCACTCGAAAATACGAATGACGGACTGCGCGCTTATATATAGACCATGCAGTCCGACATTGCTATTGTCCGGGCGCGGAAAGCTTCTGGAATTTCGGAAAATCTCAGAACTTTTAGCGCAATCGGAGTGGAGACATGTGCTAAAAAACGGTATCGAGTTTACGACGCGGGCTTAATCACAATTCCATTCCATACGAACGGAATGCAAGGTATGCGAAGCGCTCGAAAAGTCTTTTATTAGATAAAATCTACTATAGGAACCATAAAGGAGTAGATAAAACCGGATTATCGTCATTATGGAAATACTAAAAAATGTTTCGGGGAGAACAAATAACTTTCGAAACCCCACTTTTTCGGGGTTTTAGCCGAAAGCAGGTCGTAAGACGTGTTTTTGAATTATTCGACTACTTTTGTCGCGTTCAGCGTGGGATTCTCCCCCCTATGTACCACAAAATGGGGTATTACGATTAAGTTTACAGAAATCGATATTTCAGGTAATCGATTTTTAAACAAAGAATATTTTTTGGACTTTCTCCATTGATTTTCGAACTCCCCTATCCAAACGCTGAGGTATAAAGCAGGGTGGTGGGTCAGTTTTGGCAGGTCCGAGGGGAGTGCTCTCAAGATCCCTTCTCTCACGGAATGTCTCTTAAAGTAGGAGAAGGAGTAATAGGAATGGCTCTGCAACTCAATAGCGATTGATCTTGGTTATTATGGTTATTGGCATTTTAAGGTACCTGAACGTAAAAAGTTTCAAAAAATTGGTTGCACAGGCTGTAGCGCAGTTGAAGGAACCTTAAAGAATGAGTAGGAGCAAGATTCCGGTCCGTAAAAGAGCTGTGGAAATTGTGGATAAAATATTCTAAAATGCAGACACAGACGAAAGTACACGTGCACTTTCACCTGTGTCTTCATTTTAGCATATTTTATCCACAATTTCCACAGCTCTTTTACGGACCGGAATCTTGTTCCTACTCCTTCTTTAATTTAATATTTTCCCAAAATTATCGATTTGTATTTGGTAGGTCAAGCCATTTTTCCAATAATCGATACCAACTTTGACTGCATTTTTAAGGCTGGTGATGAGTTTAAAATTTTTTGAAATTTTTTTTGGTACA
Organism: Levipalatum texanum; assembly: GCA_014805385.1. NCBI lineage: Eukaryota > Metazoa > Nematoda > Chromadorea > Rhabditida > Diplogasteridae > Levipalatum > Levipalatum texanum. Next base: position 15,828 of record JACMIG010001604.1, read on the forward strand.
CAATCGAACATGGAGAAAATTATGTAACGTGGAGAAAACTTATATGACCCAGACTTTCCTATTACAGCTTCTTTGATCGATCGGTAGGACAGTTCCGCCTCATATCTCAAGCCTTCAAAGTGTGAAAAGCTATAGTTGTTCAGACATCAGTTGGAATTCAGGTCCAACAAGTGTGCAAAAATTAAGCTGGATATTCCATTTCTTTCTTGAGATATAGAAATGGATATGGAGATAATCAAAGAGTTGCGGAACGGCAAATGAGAGGCTTTGTGGTTCGCGCACATAACAGAACTCTGGAATGAGTAGCCTCCGGATATCCTATTCGGGAGTGAATGTTAAAATTGTTACACTTACAGTGACGCTCTTGGACGAACGATTTACTTTGATCATGGATGAAATTCCCATTTCACCATCCTTTCTTGTGGCCGATCCCTATGGCTCAGTCAACACTCTCTATGCGCTCAAGAAAGATGGAATTAATCATCAATTCCTGACCATAACGGGTATGTCGCCATGACTGAAATTTAGAAAGAATATTTCTCAGCGGAAACGCAGTTTCCACTTGACTATACCGCCAATTTCCCCGTGCTCATCAGCAGTGTCATGGTAATTATATACTTGATTTCCAAAACTGCAAAAGAACCATAAGGATAAATAATTTTCCCCGAAAGCTATATCAACTCCCGAAATTCGTTTTGGCTAATTGCCAGTCTTAAAGAATATCATGTTTTCGACAAGGAATCCCAAAAAGGCATATTGTAACCTGTGAATAGTTTCCTTTATTCAGATTTCAAGTGATGTTGCTTTACGCAACAAGACGATCTATTCATGCGAAGAATTTTTTGCCTCAGAGCATAAAGTGAGCGGTGGAATTTCATTATATGCTATTTTTTTAGTTTTAACAACTAAAAGAAACACCAGGTCCGATTATTTTGCGTTCAAACGGGAAATATGCTGCACGAAGTAACAATCCCTCTACCATTCAACAACAGCACTAGATTCGCCCCCCAATGTGTTATTGGGTTAGAATGGATTGACAATGAAGGAAATAATATAATTACCTATTTAGCAACTATATCATTAGTACATATCGTGATAGCAGTATCGAGTTTGGAGAGCACACTATTATCGACATACGAGACGGAAGGTATGAACGGGATGCCAAGGAAATCGATCACCAGATCTATCGATTACATTTGGCACTGCACCATACGGGCAAAGCGTTATTGCAGTATACTATCTCGGCAAACAGATCCATCCGAGTATTACTCTCCGCTTTTGGCCATTTCGCAAGATGGACTGGAGTTAATGGCAGTTCACGATGATGATTTCACCAAATCTAAGGTATCAAACAATAAACTTCAAATAATCTTGAATATCATTGCTGGCATATTCAACTTACTATTAGCCCCTTTTTCGCACACGTATATAGGGCAACGCAACAGTGAGGTATTGTGCAGAACCATAGGAATTCTAAAATACTTGGGCTCGTTAACAAACAGTTCTGTTTATGTCTTTGAGTAGAAATAGAATCAGAGGCTGCAATTTTGCATGCCACCTGGTCATGGGTTCCAACCGAGGAATCTGAAAAATCACCCATAGATTACTTGTTATAGCTGAAATATGGGAGGCGGAAGTTTCGTTAGCGGAACGGGAAATTAGAATTCCTGTGGTGCGGCACAATAGATCAGCGGTAGAGCTCTCTGGTATGGATCCGAGAGTCCCGGGATAAAATCATGATGCCTCAATACCTCTTTACCGCGGCCCAATGCTAAGCCACGCCCTACTACAGGTCATATCTCGTTTCTTCGATGTTCCGAAACTCGCTCTCATCGCTGGTCGTGCTGTGAACAGAGCAGGCGGCCCCCAAGCATACGTTGTGAACACAGCAGGCGGTCCACAAGCCAACGTTGAGAATAGAGAAGGCGGTCCCCAAGCCGACGTTGAGAATGGGGAAGGCGGTCCCCAAGCCGAAGTTGAGAATAGAGAAGGCGGTCCCTTAGGCAATTTTAATACACCGATATCCAAGGGACATCGCGTACTTAATGCTCTGTTGCCCATGTTCCTCCCTCTTGCACTTGAGCTCTCCTTTTCCGTTATCTCAAACATTAAAATTGAATTTATTGTTAGAGTTGATTTTAAAGTTCTCGTTTAATCATTACCTTACATTACCCGAGTACATCGCTTTCTAAGTGCACTTCTGTCCATTCAACCCCGTCCTTCTTCCGGATCAGCTCTCTTTTCCATTGTCTCAAAAATTAGAATTGAAATTAAATGTAATTAACGTGTTCGTCTAATTACCACCCCCCATTCTTTCAATGCCATATTTTCCATAATTCAACAGCTTACTAATAAAACGAATGTATTGAAAATAAATTTTTAACAGATGCGTTTTAGAACTCTTTTCCATTGCTATATATTATTAGCGGCTTTCCATGGCTGTCTTATTTATCGTTCTGCTCGCAAAAATCATCGAATTTCTGTCAGCACTTGTAAATTTTCCGCCTAGAACGTCACATATCCCTTTAGTAATGTCATTGCCTTGTACATACACTGATAAAGTTCCATATGTTGCGTTCAGTAAGGAAATCCAGACTAGGCGCAGGCGAAGCTGGTTCACTGTATTCTGCTAATGGCAAAAATTAGAAATTGAAAGACACGGATTTGTCAAAAGTTTAGCTAGCAGTGCGTTATATCGCTTTTGCCTCAAATGCCTCCAGTTGTTCGACGAACCGGAGAATTGTTCCCACTCTTATTTTAAATGCCAACGTTTTTGAGCTACTTCGATTTCCCGCTCTAATGGAATGCGCGGCAAATTGTTAGACCTTTGGCGCGAATGCGAATTCGCAACCATTTTAACGTTATTTTAGCCAACCATCAGTCACAGGGCTGAAAATCACATCTTCTGGAGATGGCTGTTGTTCTACAAGGAATCGACCACGTTTCTACTCTCGATGTACCAAAGAAGGAAAAAAAACGGCATTGCGGTAAGCTGATTCATTTTAGCTTGTTCATGATAAGAATTAGAACCATTTAAGTTATTAAAGTTTTTTTAAGTTCATGCTGTTTCACGAAGATATTTTGTTCGTACTCCATCCCCTGGGAGAAAGGGAAGAAAGCTTTTTGATTTCCACATACGACGAGGTACGTGTGGTATAAAATACTGCGTTTTTGGTTAAATAATATTATATAATATTATATAGCAATTTTTAAATATGTTTTTAATTTTCATCCGAAAATTACAGCGCCCTTTTTAGAACCATTTGCAACTCATCGGCAGTCGCAGATACGAATTGCTGAGGCCGGATGGGATAAAAGATTCATGCAGAGGACGCATTATTCCTCTGGGAAAAAAGTACTGTCATTCATTTATTTTAGAGCACGGCAAATTCCGTCGATTGAAAAAAATACGAATGACGGACTGCGCGGTTATATTGTCCGGTATTAAAGTGATGCGGAGGCGACGCGCGAATTACCTCTGCGGTAAGCA
>JACMIG010001605.1:9111-19313 GCA_014805385.1 Levipalatum texanum
CAAGGCGCGCGATTTCGCTACTCCACGACGTTTTTCGTATTTACGCACGAGGTTTGATTTTTTTATTTTTTTACTAAACGGTGCGGAGACCCTCCGAGCATTTAATATGAAAAATTCAGAAATACTTTTTTCTCTAAAAAAATAAAAAAAATTAAAATGTGAAAACAAAAAAATTTTCGCTCAAAAAACGAACTTTTCACAAGATGGTCCCGGGTGGTAAATGTACGCCTCTGTCCCCCGAGCACGCTGGTGTGCTTATTTTGGCGAAAAACCGCAGTTAAAAATAAATACGAGCAACCAAAGATTGGTTCAACTTTATTTTTGGTCTCGAAGCGAAAGCCTGTTCAAGACCTACCGTACCCCTCACGGTGCTTGGGGTCACCCAAGGTATCTACCATAGATATTTGGGACCCAGGCGTCGACCCCCTGTTCACACGATATTTGAAGATTTCGGAATTTCTGTCTTATATATAGCCGCGATAAATCCTGGACGCCTACCAGGATAAGTAGTTCAAGTAACCGCATCGGGGAGCAAAACGATCGATAAGAGATGAGGAAAGTGCGTACGAATGCATTGTCCGTGCACCTACAATCAATTACTCATTGGTGAATAGCTTCTTTCGACTTACAGGTGGTAGGTGAGCCTTTCGATGAGCTTGATGAGTGTTGCATATTTCACCACGGGAATTCCGCTGCTCGAGGTGTAGTCCTGATTGGATCCGGTATTATTCTATAGAGATGGGGGCACCTCGAATGCGATGTTATCATCGGTATCACTTTCGGCATATATATACTGCTCGATGGAAGGCCAAATGAGGGGAATCCGCCTCTTCTCCTCCTTCAGGTACGAGTCCAACATCCGATCCAGCATACTTTAGTTGTTGATATTTTGAATTCAAAAGAATGATTGATACCTTCTGCTCTGAATGCCGACCACTGCCTCCATCCACGCCTCCTTGTCCTCGGAACTCTTGCACAGAAGAGTGTACGAAAATAATCTGCGGAGAAATAAGCCATTTCGATCCCATTTTTATTCTCGTACCTTGGAGGATTGGCATCTGCTCCATCCCTTGTCTTCTTATCGAATCCCTCGATACGAAAGGCATGTGGATGCACTGTAATATTGAATTGAACAGTGAGTAAGTTTGGTAAATGTCTTTTCAAAATCGTTTTAATTGATTTTTTTAAAAACCTACGGTCGGTCGCTTCCAGGTCGTGAACTTCCGCAGTTCGAATGGGGACCTTGTCCTGCAAGAGATAGACTATGAATCGGTTCATTTTGCAATTGAGAACAAAAAGCTAAAATGAAGTTGTCAAACCTTGTACCGCAGCGTCGTGTCGTGAACCTTCGTGAAAACTATGAGATGATCAAAGACGAAAAGATACCGAGTAGTCTTCTCTGTAATACAGTATATGATTTTTTACACACCGCCAGTTTCATTTCGATTTCCGGTTTAGGTCCTTTTCTCTAATGGTTTCGAAAATTGAACTGTGTTGATAAATAAATGAATGATTAGATAATATCGGTGCTATTGCTTGAAAAATGATAGCGTTAACTGAAGTTCAATTTTCGTCTCTCTAGATGGATATAAACGAACCATTCGGTCGATTCGTTCGGATCATCTCAATGTCGCCTTCTGCAATGGTGTTTGCAGTCATAACAATCCAATTCTATAGGAGTACCTTTGATGAGTTCCCTGCATGTCCTCGCAATGGGCGGCGCCTTGTAGTCGGCTATTCTCTTTTCTATCAAATTCATCCGAATTGCCAATTGCATTCCAGGAAAGGAATCCGCGTCCATTCGTGCATCGTGTTCCCTGCAAGGTTCAGAACCACTGCATCGAGAATATTCCAAAACACGTAGAGCATTTGAGGTATAAAAGAGCGTTTGAGTGGTAAAGTGAATACTGACTTCCTCCATCGCTTGGCCATCAAGGGCGTCTCGAGTCCATCAATAGTTCGCTTTACCATAGCAAGGTACGATTTCTCACGCTGGAGATCTGTTCGATCATCCTCGTTAGATGTTAGTGATAACAGGTTCTGCAATAATGTTTGCCCTAGCATTCGAATGTGCATCTGCTATTCAAACGAAATAACAAATTCAGAATAAGTAATTCTAATAAATTCAAAACGTTGGCTCACAGTTATATGTTCAAGGTATTTGTAGAAATGAAGAAAAGGGACGAGAAGAAGTGACGGGAGGACGTATTTGACAGCGAGAGAGAATGAAGAAAAGGATGCGGCGGAGGAGCCACTGGCGAAGGCTCGAGATTCCGCCTGCGGGATCATAACTCTTTAAAGCTCGTAAGATCTTGAAAGCTGTAGTTCTCATGAATCGATAAAGTCAATTTTCAATTAGGTGTTTAATCCGCAAGCAATAAATACCTCGAATACATTGGAATACTTCGGAGTGGCGAGGACCTTGTTGATGGCTGCGATGTATTCACCCTTCGAGAGGTGTGCCTACAAAGAGAACTGCATATTGCAGCGATGTAAGTAAGATCACCTCAATGCACAAACGCATTATTTTATAAACAATCTTGAAGAGATGCACTTACCACATAAAGTTTGTAGACGTCAAATTCGCATCCCTCGGCCAGTTCGTAGATGCCAGCACCTGCACAAAACTGTTCCGACGACATCTCTTTCGCATCCTCCAGCGCACGCTGCATCTGTAAACCAATTGCACAGTCAGAATTCAAACGGGTGCAAAACATCTAATGCGCTCAGTGAGCTGCTGTTTTTGAACCAGAGCAGCTTCACCAACTATTACCTTCATCGTCAGTTCGTGAATGTCTGCAATGTTGCCGAAGATGTCCTGGAGGTAGAACTGAAAAGACGCTAATTATTAATCCCGGATGCACGCAACTATGAAGCCTTTTGTGATTTGAATTGAAATACGCAGACCTTATCCTCAGGTAGCAGCGTTGCTTCGAATTTTCGCCGAAAAACATTTGTCAGCAAATTCAAGTCCCGCATGTACTGACGTTCGTCGGAGAGGAAAGACGACAGGGCCTGAACTCCAAATTTTTTATTCCTTTGTTATGATTTTTCACGAATACTGAAAAAAATTCAGACGGAAGGTGTATTTCGAGAGTTGTGCAAAACATTTTTAGAACTTAAAATTCTTCAGCGTGGCCTCTGGCGAACTCGGTGCAAAATGCCACGTTAAAATTGTTCCGAGAGGTTCACAGTAGCCAAAAAATGTTTTAAAAAAGGTTTAGATCTTTATTGATTTTGCAACCATGGTCGAGACCATTAACAATTTTAATTGTGTTTAAATAGTCACCTTAATCTGATCCTTAAAAGTGTGTTGGTACTCTGCACTGATTCGTGCCAGTCGAAGAGCGCTAGGGTCTGATGTGCATGTAATTACATTCAGTATGAGATACACTACTCAGTGGTACAGCTATTGAGGAAAATTTAGATTAACTGAGCGAAAAACAACATACAGCGCCGGCTTCCACCCAAGGTGGGGTGGGCAGAATTTTCAAGATCCAGCTATGGCCTGAAAAGCCAATAGTTAAAACGAAAAATGAATACTGAACATTGCCAAGTCTGAATGAATTAATAGAACAAATAATTCGGAAAGAAAACAAAAATAAAATTTTAATCGATTTCAGTAGTGTAAAAAAGTACGACGTTCGTGAGAGCCCTTCCCGTAAAACAGTTACGCGCAAAAAATTTAGTTTACAGTCCTAGATATTTTTAGATCTCCATTATGTCACTTCATTTCAGTTACGTTTAATCTGCACTAGATTTAATTTTGACGGCCATTATTACACAAAGTTTTGGCATTATGTGACAATTTAAGTCGCAAAAAACAAATTTCATGTTTTCCAAAGATGGTAGGGCGCTTTGTATGTATAGATAATTTTATTTTATAAATAATGGTATATTTATTCCGATTATGTACTCAAACTCAAATATCAAAATAAGTTCCACGCTATGTGCAACATGAAAAATGGGTGTTTTGTCCAGCATCAAGTACGGCGGATTCAAACGGAACCGTGGGAATGCGCCGGTTTTGGTGCTCGACAATTGCGATCCAATCTTTACTTTCAAGGCACACACCTTCCCTCAGAATTTCCTCTAATAAAATTGATTTCGGACTGTCCCGAGTAAAATAAAAGGCAAGAAGAAAGTTCACGTGCTTCTGCATAAGTCTTGTCTCCTTTGGTTCCGGGCGACATGGGCTCGGCGATGGAAACGCTGTCGAAGGTGAAGATGTCGCCTTCTGAAACACATTTCCGCTGTTATCGAAGGCCAGCGGGATGCCAAATTTTGACTACAACAATTTCAAGTCCTATTCCTCACTGGCGTCACTGAGGAATTTGGGACAGGCATTTGCTGGTCTCAATCCTTCTTCCAAAGAGAAAGTGAAGTCATGCATTTCTTATGGCAGCGCCGACACAGTTGAGGCTATTCACCAAAAGAACTGTTAGCCACGACAATCAAATGTACTCCGACAATATTTGGGCTACATCAATTTGGTCTATTCTACAGTAGAATTGTCGTATCCCAAATGAAAGGGTCTTGTTCTCACAATCAGCGCGACTTACTGAGGGAGTTATTGTTGTTAGCGAATGAATGAGTGGTGCTCGGTCCGGGATCGCACACGCCCTTCGTCAGCAGTTCCGCGAGTTGCAGAAGACACTGCAAAGAAGACAATCATAAACCGCCAGAATAGTTCGGCTCATGTATTTCAGTTATTGTCGGGCACCCAAATACTGCCAATTCTCATGATACCGTGGGAATGATCCTCGTTTGGGTGCCCGACAATAAAAAGTGTTCTCTTTTCTGATTAACGGAAAGATGCTGAAGTGACTCACGGGGTCTGCACTGAGGGAAATCTTGACGTTCTGAAGGGAAATGGTCATGTCTCTCATGTCTCCGTCTTTGAAATGCTTTACGTAGTTTCCAGTCCACTTGAGAACATCCTGCAACGAATCCAATTGTTGTCGAACCCCAACACCTTGTGGTGCGCGACAATTGCCGTGGTCCCTTAGCGGACTCCCTTAGCGGACTAAAATGATCTCAGTCTATTTCCCACCTCTGTGACGAAGTCTGCGACGGTGATGAGGTAGATGGCCATTCTGTCATATTCTTTCTCCTTGTCCTTCTTCTCCTTAATCCCGCCCACCCCAAGGTAGTCCTGCAGTTTGCGGGTCTTCTTCACAAGGATTGGGAGGGCATTGTCTGACCTTTATAAGCAGGACGATCTTGCCGTGTAGCTGAATGGTCTTGGCAGGGAATCCTTTGTGATTTCGCGATGCGCCCCATCGAGTAATCGACTCTTGGCCCTCCTGAAATGAACGGCAGTGGAATGAGCATCAAGGTCGCCTGATTATCACGATGGCCCTCTTACCTTGGTAATCCAATGTGTCTGCTGAGGGGCGAAGAGAGCTACCGCTGCCTTTTCGACCTCGTCTACTCGAGAAGGACGAGCAAGCAGAATCTGACAATCACACGATCATGATCTTCAGAAGACGGTTACGGTAGATTTGGGTGCATCTTATAAAATGATTACAGTAAGTAGATTTGGGTACTTGAAATACCGACCTCATGAATTATTCTCTCAACGAGTTCCCTCACGTGCCCGACGGCGTCCTTGTCGATCTTCATTCCAGGGTGAACATCTCCCACTGCCTGCATTGTAACCATTTTATATTTGACTACATTTCCTTGCATGGGATAATTGAAGGCTGCTCAATCGAGAATAGTCGCTGTTCTCTAATACATCGTTCCCCTCCCCTGTTCTACTACAGTGTGATCTCTCTCATTTCCCTCTCCCGTCTCACCCTCCTTCCCTCTTCCATCAACCAGCCGGCTACTTATGATAGGGGAAGAAAGTAAGGGGGGAGGGAGAAGTCGTCGCGCAGCCTCGATCGCCACAGATCCAGTCAGTGGTTTGTGCATTGATAGTCGCCAATCGAGAACATTCGGCGGACGAGTCAAGTTTGTCTTTTTCGAATGGAGATCATTCAATCGGAAGGGGATCGGCCACTAAATTGGGACGCCTTTGCACAGCCTTTGACTAACTCTGCAGCGAAACTGTTACGAATGAACGTCGTCGCATTGTAATGGAGTTGTCACTGCTTCTGGTTTCTTCGGAACTCTATTCCCTCTCCCAACAACGTAAAGAGTGCGCTCTCCGAGGGAGATGCTCTCCACTCTTTCCGATATTCCCACGCGGCTAATACCATAATAATGCTGACCTTGTAGATTCGCTCGTTGAATAATTCCCTGCAGTGTCCGATTGATCCCTGGGCCATCGGAGATTTCGGAGACTGTAATTGGGATGAAAGGGAGACAGCTTACTGAGAGAGGCAGCACCGATCGGTCGGGGAGCAGCAAAGTAACTGACCTTAGGTTCGTGCATCGCTGCTGGCGACTCCCTTCCCCCTCCACTCAATCGACGAGTTGCCTGCAAAAAGGGAAGCGTGCGATCAATCTGTCAATTGGCCGAGGAGTTGGCTTCTCTCTCTCCCTCCCTCCCATTGTGGCCCTGTCTCCGATGAGAAGCAGAGGCCAGAGGGCGGATGAGATTCAAAGGGAAGCCGCCATGGACTGTCGCCCTCCCTCTCTACTTCCCCCTCCCATCGACTCTCTCGGATCGAACTTGGACTGTCTTCCCTTGGAGGGGAGCAATGGGTACGGTTCTCAATCTGCGGGAGAGCGGAGACACTAATCGAATTACCCACCGCCCTCCCTCCCTTCTCGTCTTTTTTGTGGACGAGCTCTCATTCTGACGGGAGGGCCACTTTGATACTGTTATGGAGACTGTCGACCGTTGAGATAAATGCAGTAACGCAGTACGAAACCCGTGCAGCGGAGTCTCGTACCTCGTTACTGCGTTTATCACATCGGACGACTAACGCATCTTTTACTGTCTTCGAGGCTGAATGTGGAAAGAGCCTCGAAGGACTCCGAAATGATTTAGATAAAAGCGCAAAAAATTACATAATAGTTTGGTGGGCGATTGGGAATGAAAATGGGCGCGGGCGGGCGACGGCCTGAAATGGCAGAATGATGAAGAGGAGAGGAAAGAAAAGGCCGCGTGCGCCAGGGGAGAGAGAGACTGGGCAAATAGTTCTAAGATGGGAGGAAGAGTCATGGACAGAAGGGAACTAAACAATGTGTCACCCATTGATCAGTTCAAGGTGCCTCTGAGGGGGGAGTGTATTACAAGGGAGGAGGAGAGGGGCAGGGAAGGTGGCAACAATGCTGTGTACCGATCAATCCCCCCCTCGGCCCGGGCAGAGTGATCGGAGGGGAGGAAGGGGATTCCGACCCGTGCAACCCGACAGCTGGGGAGGGACAACGAGTCATGAGGAGTGGATACTTTGTCACGAGAAACACGGAGGCCATCGTGAGCAAGAATGATCTATTTAATGAGATTATTGCTGGAAATGAGTGGTCACAGGGATTCGGATGCACTCGATAATGGAGATCTCCGATCCGATACAAACGAGAGAGATTGGGGGTGAATGATGCATGGGGGCCTAGATGATTATCGGCCATTGCCGTGGAGGAATGATAACAGAGAGGGCCACGCACGGGGAAGCACAGTTCACACGCTATTCTACTGCAGAACAAGAAGGGGAACGAGAATGAGTAGTGGCCACTCCCCCAACGAGTCAAACACAGTCAATGCTAATCGAGAGTGTGAAAGTAAACACAGCGGAGGGGCGATCGGAGAGTGCTGATCCCCGATCCGAGATTTGACGAACCTCATCCCCCCCCCACCTCTGCCCGACTGCTGCCACCCCCCGAACCCATTCACTTTCTAGCGGGGACACACCAAGGCCGAGCCGTGCGCTGTCTTCAGCTACTCAAGATGTAGTGCCCAAAAGAGAACGTTTTATTTCTTAACATATTCGAGTAAACAATAACAGTTACTCAACAGATTCCTTGGACTAAAAACAAACAAGCACAAACCATATAACGGCTACAAACAGGGGGCCAGAGATCAAGTAGAACATGTACATTAGCAAGGCGTTATATAAGGGACAAAATGATTTCCTCACCGGGTAGTTATAGGTTCGACGGCAGTTTGACTCGAATCTGAAATCAGTACCACTTGATAAAGCCCGACATGGAATCCTCTAGAGCCCCCTGATGAGCACAATAGTATTCTGGCGAATAATCTTCGATGGTTGATTTTAGAAGGTTTTGAAATGATATTTTGATTTGGCGTGAGTTCGGCAAGGGTATTGTAGAATGAAGGATCCTTATTGTATACCGACCCTGTATGTACTGGAATCCATAAACTAGGGCGATTATTCGCTCACCCACAGCGGAAAGAGCAATTACCAACCTGGAAGTTGCCCATCTTCACTCCGTTGACCTCGCCACGCATGGTCTGCAAAGCGATTATTCGACAAAACCAATGTTTTCGTTTACAAGAGTAAGAGGGAAAATGTGCATACACCACAGGAGACTGAGAAGTTGAAGAATCGAGTCTCGGGAGGGTAGTCACTGACACGGACGCGCAGCGTCTTCCATTCTGCAAAATGCATACATCTTTTGATTTCTTCAACGGAAGCCAGCAATTGTCATGTAGCCTGGAGCAGTTTTTAGCGACATCATCAGTGCATAAAAGATAGGCATATAAATATATAATATAAAAGATTGATACCGCATAGAAAAAAGTTTTAAAAACCATCCTCCACCGAAATTTTACACTGTAGCAACTCTTTTAGTCTTTTATGCACTGGACACCATGATTAATGAAAAATGCATATATGCATTATATCTAATTGTAAGTGTATTTATTTCGATACAGCCGGCATTCCGATATTTTGACCACAGCGATGTCAAATGCAGACTAACCACAGACTGAATCCAGTCCCACGATCTGCATCATTCCCAATCCGACCGGCTTGTTGTTCTCATCCGTGTATTTCACCGTAATCTGATTATAGACGCATTATAATTGCAATTATATTTAACATTTAATCTCGGTAGAAAATGTGCTACCTGAAACTGCCCGCGCGAAATCTGCCTGGAGGAGGTAAACGATGCGCCAAACGAGATAGTTGGTCTCAGTTTGCGAATCACCCATTCCTGCAACAATCATTGTCTAATTGTGCTGCAGTTTATCGGGTGAAAGTATTCTATTTTTTTAGGATACTTGCTATGAAACAAAATGAACGTACGGGAATTGCGTGCTTGGCGTAGTCGAACACCATGTTGACAGTGGCGAAGGCGTTGAGAGTGTTGGACACGAAGCAGCGCGGAATTTCGTCTACCATTCCCAGGCATTCATCTGCGGGGGTAACGCCAATGGGTGGACATTCCACCTCGAGATACCTTAAAGGATAAGGAACTTGAAGGACAGTGCATAAATGCATCCTGCTTCATCCTACTGTCATGCGGCAGAGGGCCGAAAATATCTATGTGGAACTTTAATTCCCCAACCCTAGTTTTACAGAGGACACATCGGACGGTCTGGAATTCAATCTTGTACTACTTTTTTGTTGATGAGGAAGACGATTAAATATTATAAGCGTACTGGAATCCCGGAACGCGATTGATCCAACGTTTGTCGACCAGTTGCTGGGGCGTCGTCGGAGAATCGAGAAGGGGCAACGACAGGTTCTTTCTGACGATGTGAATACTGTTTAAAAAAAGTGTTGCGAAACATACCCGTAGGGGTCGTGCATATAAATTTCTTTGTAGTCGAAGGAATATCCGCTCGGCTGCAAGAATATTACCATCGTAATTAGAAATAATGCAAACGAAAACTCACATGAGACTCGTCCACCGTATTTCTCATTTGAGTGCGCAGTTGAAGGGATGGAAGCACCTGAATGAACAGCAATGCAAAAGATACTCCAGAGACACAAAATATATTCCAGTTATCATGTTCCATAGACTAAATGCTTCCCGTTTTGACCACTACTTTCGCCCGCAAGAGGTTAGAAAAACTAAATTATGGATTTTTTTCTGCGGATGGGAAAAGTGCAAATTTGGGTCACGGAGGAATATTGTTGAATCTTTGACCCGCAAACTTTCACCCGCAAGGGGGACCGACGGGCTAGCCATTTAATCTATGTCATGTTCCGACAATTCAATCCGATATTTTTCTTTCACTGATGATATAACGCGTCTTCTGAGAGAGTGAGGCAGCCTGGCCAGGAGCCGTTCGACAACTTGAAAACTTTTGTCTCCGATTTCGCTCAAAATTTGACCATCGA
>JACMIG010001606.1:0-16186 GCA_014805385.1 Levipalatum texanum
TTTCAGCCATAGATACCTTTTCTCCTCAAAGATACAAACAGAACTGTCTGCTAACCAGCACAAGTCTTTTAGAAGTTCTGTGGTGCTGCACAATACCAGATCTGGGGAGCCATTCTGGGCCAGATCTGGGGAATCTTCTGGGACAGATCTGTGGTGCGCGAATTCTTCTGGGCCAGGTCTGGGGAATTGTCTGGAGCAGTTCTGGGGATCGCGAACTCTTCTGGGCCAGATCTGGGTATTTCGATGGCGCGCTTGTGGTGTTCGGTTGATTCAGGCTCGTATCGACAAATTTGTTCAGCGCAAAATAGCAACAATGATGCAAACAACTTCAGGAATAAAAATGTTTAGTAATTGAAAATCGGGATATGTCCGAATGCAAACACTTATTAAGTACACATCTAACTTGTAACAACGTAGTGGATAAATTGAAGTGTAATACAAAAATAAAGGCAAAATAACCTACATCAACGGGATCTGGCGCTCGCCAAATTTCTACAAAGCAATACGGCTATAAATACACAACACTCACAATAGATCCCTCAGCGGTTTATCTGAGGGCGAAAAACTAAAACTTCACCCACGGATCCTCTCCATCGGACTCGACGTCCTCCTCGATCTGCCCTTCCTCTTCCTCCTCCTTCTTGACCATGAGTCCCCAGTGCTCCTCCAGTTCCTTGGCTGCCTGTCTCTACTTCTCGAACAGCGTCAATTCATCCTTGAACAGCAGCGTGTTTAGCCGTGCCTTACAGTACACCTGAAGAGGAACTATTGTGTATTTGAGAAAGTTCCTCCCATCCCATCACCTTGGTAACGATCTTCCTCGTGTTGATGTCGTGTACTCGCAGACATCGATCGATTCCACACGAACGACGAGAGGAAGTGTAGGGTGAGCCTGGCAATGAGGGTTGGAATGATGAGTAGGAATGTGCGAGTGATCCTTGAATGGAGAAGGCATAAGAGACGCTGGCGGGGTACCTGGATACAGCGGATGCTGCCCTCCTGACCCTTGAACTTGGATGTCATCCGCACTGTAATGAGGCTGTCAACTTGTGAACGACTGGGAAGGACGAACACTTCCGAAGATCGAACTGGGCCATTCCCCCTCGAGTGTTGGCCACGATGACGGACAATTCGTCGTGGGAGGGAAGGCCGACGGCAGTGAGAGGGTACTGTAAGGGAGTCCGCCTCAGTCCCTCTTCCCTCTCACCTCCTCCCATTCCATGTCCTTCACGGGTCGACGCTGCGCTCGGTGATCGTACAGGCGGATCTAAAGAAACAGATTTACCCCAGGGAAAAAGTCATAAAATCCCAACCTTGTGTTTCCCGTAGTGGTGACGATCTTCTTCTGGTCGCGAAGGAATTTAGCTTGCATATCCCACACGGGGACCTCGAGGCAGAGCCATGATTACCTCCCTGCTAGTACTGAAGGACTTGCCGTCCAACCGAATGGTGATCGTTTTGATCAGCTGAGGGAGTCTGAAAAAGCATTGACGAATTGAGCTTATATTTCAGATTAATAAAATGATTATAAATATAGTTATAAATAAACAAATGATGTTATACCTCATTTTCCTCATATGTCCTTCCTCAACGCGAAGTTGAACGTTTATTGTCGCGGAGGGCAGCCTTGGAAGCAACTCCATCCAGAGGAACTGTCGGCTTCACACATACTATCAGCTCCCAGGGTTTCGTGCCGTTGTATTCAGGGACGATCCTGAAAAAGAATTGTATCACGACCTCATGAACCCTAAATATTTTATTGTTCACTTTTAAAAACCTCAAAAATACTAGAAAAACTAACCAGTGCGCGTTCTTCTGCGTGTGCAGCGCCAGTGCACAGAAGTTGTTCTCTCCGCTGACCAACACGGTCTAGAAGAGAAACATAGATTAATTGAGTAATAATAGGAAAGTAACGCGCCTGACACTTGATGAGATTCGCAGCCGGCCGCGCAGCCATTGTAGTAGTCTGACGACCTGTAAGGACGTGAATCTGACTGGGAATGTGGCATCAAAGTAGTAAATAAAAGATATTAAATAAACTATCGCATAAAAACACAACAAACATTACCGCAGCCTGATCTGGCTACGAAATAGACTGGCAAACCTTGTTTCCGTCAACGACGTTGATGATCGTCGCGAGTTTACCCTCGTTGTCACCCTGAGCGATGAAGACCACGCAGCCAATTTCAACCTGGCGTTTGTAGACCAGCTGCAATGGTCATTTATGAAAATAAAGTTATGCTGTGCTGGAGATCTATTGTGAAAGGTACTAAAAATCGAGGTATCCGAATCAAAAGAGGTTCAGGAGTGTTCGGAAATCAAGTCGATGATTTTGCAAATCATTGGCGAAATGAGAAAACAACATACGAGGTCGTCGACGTTTGCCTCTGCTGACGCGGTTGCCTTATAGCGGCTCAGCCACCTTCGATCTTCCCTCGCGCCAGCCCTACATGGCAATATTCTTTTTAAAAAGAGTATACAAAAACGAAACCAATCACAAAACACAAACAAAAACGCGGCGATTGCAATGGCTGTTGGATTCACGGAAGATTTGCCTGAGTATCAGCGCAAAGATGAGCAAGATGTGTGCGGGAAGAGAGACGCAGACGATAACAAATATATTTCGGACAAATAACACTATTATGCAACAACAACGTAGATTTAACGGAGCGAATTTCGAAAAGCAGCAGGGTGCTGGAAATTGATAAAGGGACGCGCTGCGGTTTGGGATACCGAGCGCGTCTGCGGTTTTCTGGCACAGATCTGGGGAGTTCTCTGGGCCAGTTCTGTGGATTGCGAATTCTTCTGTACCAGACCTGGGGAGTTGTCTGGGGCAGATCTGGGGAGTTGTCTGTACCAGATCTTTAGATCTAAGAACCTTCTGTACCAGATCTAGAGAAATGTCTGGAGCAGTTCTGGGGAACATCAGGCCAATGGACTTCTGTACCAGATCTGGGGAGCCAAAAAGGGGCGTGGCACTTCTGGCCCAGATCTGTGGGAAATACCAGAGTAATCGACGGAATCAAAGTTCTTCCTAGTCCTTCTTTAAGAAAGGACAGGCAGTAACTTTGTCATTGGGTGTAGACTGACGAAGATAAGGCCGCAATTCCCAAATTAAGTTCGTGCGCACGGAAGAACTTCGCGCAGTGCGGTGCATACAGTATGCACTCAGTTTGTGATATCCCAACCTTGTCGACCTCACAATCAGTCTACTCGTAGATCAAAGTTGCTGTCGGTACTTGTTTAAAGAGGGTTTTCGCGGATGTTCTTGAGATATGTCTGATGTGAAAGAGATATCCTTCTGAAATTGTTGACGTAACGTCAGTATTCATACTTTCCATACAATTGGCTAATTCATACAAATTCATCCGGGAGTGAAATGGGTTTGATGTGACAGTTCACTTCCACGCAACAATGGATTCCAGCTTCTCTCCGAACTTCGCTATAAATCACAGAATCACTTTACCGTTATACTTGCTAGACTTCAGTCCGTGCACGTCTACATGAACTAATTATAAGTAAAAAGGCTATTACTTACACCTGACCCTGTATTTTCTCTCACAAAAGTCAAGGTTTATTCATTGCCTCGCACAGTGTAAAAATCACTCTATTCCCATAGCAAATAGCCATCTGACAAGTTAATGTAGCCTCACAGCGTTGTGTAATCCATCTTTTTACGATTATGTACAGTCTATCCTTCTGCATCTTCCGGAATCGTTGGCATCTCCTCGGTCTTCTCGATGAACGCAGCTGATTCGCGCCTGGAACATTCATTATGCAGTGAAAGCACCGCCCTCCCCCATTTCATTTCGAGCAGAAGTCACTTCACGAGACCAGAAAGTCTGTTTACGTGATTGTGCATCTACTATTACAGTACCGCGACTTTTCAAATTTGCGTCTGGTCACGTATTTCTCGCTGTCAGTACTAGCAAGTATTATCGTTCCCTACTCTCTGTTGGAGGCGCGCGCATACGGGAGTAGGCAGAAGTCTGCCTTGGTGAGGGGAGGGCGCGGCGCCCCGCGTGCCAGGAGCGATGGGTACGACGCGATGCGGGGGAAGGCAGTGAAGGAGCCGCAACTAAGAGAGCAAGACATTTGGAAGGAAAAGGGGGGTCAGTACTTACTGGAGCGAATCGTCACAATCGAGCCGCGACGCGTGTTCCTCAGCGAAGCTCCCGGTCGATTATCCATGCACCAAAATTGGAGCTAAAATAAAAGTTTTAGAGTCTTTAAAAATTCCGCTTAACGCACTCGCGGAAATTTGCGCACAATGAGACCGACACACTTGCTGCGATAGGAGGCGGAGGAGAGGCAGAAGAGCATGAAACTCGTGGTCTTGCCCGACACCACGAGGCTGTTACTAAGGCTGCAATGCGTTGGCGAAGTTTCGTAGGCATTAATAGTTCCGTCCCGAAATATGTTGGGTACTATTCAATCCAGACTATAAGAAATTGATACCAGAAGTAATAGATGTAACGTGCAATTCGTTCCAGATGAAATTTTTTGAAATGTTTTACTTGACTAAAAGGCAGGCGTTGGAACGTTTTGCTGATGAAAAGCACAACGAAACGGCGTTCCTTACGCAAAAATGGCGTCGAATGCGCTGGAGGTCGGGGCATTGAAGAGATCGTAGAGCGAGATGACAGCCGACGGGCCCTGTTGTGAATTTGGACCTGATTTTGACACTTTCACAAAATGTTTATGGCTATTGTGCTGAACCCACGGAGTGACAATATTATTTTCTGAAACTTATTCGTATTGAGCAACATTACCACTAATGTGCACATAATGTGTACTTTGCATTATGTGGGTGGAACGTGGGTTGGCCGAGCCTGTTCCAGCGTATCTCGCCGCGAGAAACAGGTAAATAAAGCGGGGTCTAAGCGCAGAAAGATCGGAAAAATATTGCCACACCGTGGGTTATTCACAATACCTTGAAGATGGTACAATCACATACATCCACTATTAACGGGGAAATAAGTCGAGAAAACATCCTTGTTCCACATTGAAAAGTGACGTATTCTCCTTCTTGTGCTTTACCTGGGTGAAGGAAAAGCAGAGGGCAATGGCGACGACAGTGGCTGTGGCTCGATTGGCCGTCCGCTGCCACCGATCCAATCCTGGCTGCCCCATGCCCGACTCCAGCGAGTAGTCCCTGCATCGATGGAATTTCTACGGCTCATGGAGATGCTGGAACTGTTCTCAGGTCAAAATTATCTCTAGCTGTGCACGATAGCAAGAGAAGCCCGTTCTGAACGGGTGAGCAATCTAACCGGAGCACTCCGATAGAACATAAACAGAGTTTAAAAATTTTTGCAATTGCTTACTCTCAACTGAAAACTATATTTGAAGTATGAGTCCATAAAAGAGTTTTTCCTATATTGTTATTACCGACGCTAATTTAATTACGATGCATGATATCAGAGCTCCGCCAACTTGGAGCGTAGCGTCCGCAGCATCAGAACGTTCAGAATGACGACGGATGCGATCGGCACGAAGACGACCTTAATTTTTTTGAGATTGTATTCTCCACAGTGGGGAGGAATTGGCGAATGATTAAATTGCAAAATGTATTTTAAAAAATCCGATATATACGGCGGGATATAAAACACGGGATTGTGCACATACCAGAATGGCATTGAATACCGTCGACGCCTTCATATAGAAACTCGTCCACGGGAGAGAGCGGAGGACTTCATCGGATCCATAGGAAACAGGGTGATCCTAGAATAGGAGACGAAATATCGTTTAAAGGATGGGTTTGGGGACCATCGGTATCGAAATTTGGCAGCTTGCCAACATAACAAATTTACTAATTAATCACTGACAGATAACAGTGACTCAACTCATAGTGCACAAGGTGAGAGATCTGAGGATTTGGCAAGCTGCCAATATTGTAGCAGGTGCAACATTTGAATTTCGCGCCGTCCCTGTTTCTCAGGGGAAGCTTTCTGAACGCTGTATCTAACCATAGAAACATCCAAATTCTTAGTGTCATATACCATTCGATAGGGTTTTTCAAGCTCTACCACCAGAACATAGTCACTTATGAGACTCGGAAGGTCCCCGAACCCCTCCTTTAAATAGTATTCGTAATATCGTACAGCCGGCATACATTATACTGCAAGGACAAAATTCTCGGAAATTCAGCTCGCGATCTATGATTTCTTGGACGAACATTATCGGGTTTCACAGTAATTGACACCAGGAATACTTTCTCAGCCGATTGGACCGAATGTGAGAGTAGATCGTACAAAGAGGTTGACTACTGAAAAACGTCAATCCTCGCGTCTTACTTCAGCGGCGGCGTAGCAGACGTGCAGCGTCTGAGTCCCATTGCATAAGCGAACGATCTGGCAGTCAAACTCAAAGTGGCGGTACATCGTGAGGGCGCCTGCAAGTGCTATCATATTAAACGGTTTTATTTATACATTTTGGTTCCACTAATTGTAAGAACAAATAATGAGGATTTTCGGCAAAAATACAAGTCTGAAACTACTCATCAGGTTGCCTCAATACTGACCAGTGGCAATGAAGATGGCTCCGACGACGCCAGCTCGCCGCTCTCCGCCCCAATACTTCTTGGAGCGCAGTGGATAGCGGACAACTAGGAAGCGCTCAAGGGAAACTGCTAGGATCAGCCTGAAAATGTCTGAATTCCGCTCCGCTCAGCTGGAAGCACTACTGCAAAGAATGACTTTTTGTGTGGTAATTTTGGAGTTGTCCCATTGCTTTTCAAATATAATAGGATCTCGGCAACTAGGCCATCTTGAAGGGTGGGCTGACAGTGAGTGCTCACGAACTCAACTGTTTAACCTCATCGGTGCTCGACAATGGCAACTGACCGTCGTCATAGATGATTGCTCTTGGGAGCAATATTGGGCGAATTGCGTACTATTTTGGATGAGGACCACAATCTGCATCCACGCGTGGCTAACACCTAATGCAGTGCACAATGCAGTACATATGTGCACGACCAAGGAAACAACGATGTTGTGGTGAATGAACAACAGAAGATAACCGTAGATCTCCCTCGTGTTTACGGCTTCACGATCATTATCGTAACTCTGCATAATTCCCCGCTTCAAGTTTGCAAGCAGCGAGTTATGTGTTGAAAAACAGTGTGATTTACGAGTTTCGGCAAAAGCGTTCTACGAATTAGTGTGGATAGCGCATGTCTTATAACATGTCATAATTCGGTACAATGGCGCAGAGATTGCGGGATATGGATGTTCACACTCTTAAGATGGCCACAACCAGGCACAATAGAGCCGAAACATAGAACGCCCACTCCCCTGTAAGATACTCATATAATGTTTCGTTCCGGGCCTACTGTTCACTCACTCTATCAGTCAGTTGGAAACATAGTTATTGCAAGGAACCACAACGGTGTTTAAAATTTTCCGATCTTTCTAGCGAACGTTTGATCTACCAGTTTTATAGCGAACGTTTGATCTACCAGTTGCCCGCGGCGGATTCAAGGGAGCAAGCTAAGGTATTCCCCCGTCCCTCCACAAAACGGAAAGAGGACTCAGCAATCAAAACATTGTTAAAATCACTTGAGTATAAATGGAAATAGTTGCACCGTTGTGGTTCTTGGCAGTAGTTAGTAAAGGTGGACATAGTAGAGCACGACGCTGTTATTAATGCGGCACTCCTGTCGACCCCACCGAGGTGCCAGAAATGGGAATCGGTAGTGACTAGATCACGTAGGTAATACCACTAGAGAAACGGTTGAGCAACGCCGGTTGGGAAATGCTCTCGAGGAACCTGGCCGTCCAGGATCCACCCTCAGCAATAGCTTGATAGGGACTCACACGTGTTCTCGCGGGCGTGCCAGAAAATTTCACCCCTATTTTGGGCTGGCTCAGTGGTCTAAGGCGGGGGCTACCAGTCGAACGGTGGCAGGTTCGATCCCCGCAGGGGGCCGAACTTTTGCCAGCTTTTTGGGTTGTGAAAAAAGGTTTTTCTATGTATATCCTTCACAGATAGCCTTTATTTGAGATGTTACACATAGTGAAAACCGATAAATCGCGCGAATTATGAAATCAAATCAAGGTGTAAGTAAAATCATGGTATATCTTCGCGCCGCTGGATGTTTAGGCTTCAGAGTTTATCAAATAATTTTTAGAAAAATACAGGCGCGTAGAGCAGAAAATTCTGCACAAAAGTTATCGGAACGATTTTTTTCATATGGTCTCTAACTCCCTGGGAATAAATTCGAAATAGTTTCTTGTCGCGGCGACGTTGCCGCTGGCTGTGGAGTTCTCTTCGCGCCGCTGGATGTTTAGGCTTCAGAGTTCATCAAATAATTTTTAGAAAAATACAGGCGTGTAGAGCAGAAAATTCTGCACAAAAGTTATCGGAACGATTTTTTCATTCTCTAATTCCGGGAGAGGAGACAAAGATATGAAATTCCGTGCGCAGTGGCCCCCTAATTGCCCTCTCCTCTCCCCTCGCACCGTCGAGGTGCGAACTTATTTCTGGCACGCGCTTAGCATGGGAGCGAGAACCCCGTGGACTCACCTTTACCTTTTTACTCCTGAAAAAGCCATTATAACTCTCACCATATCGCCGCGGCGCTCATCCAGTTTGCGAAACCCGCGAGGTGCACGCGCAGCAGCATGTAGAAGGCGCGGAATGTCGTCGAATTGAGGCCGGCGAAGTCAAAAGCCGCCAGGGCGTGGAAGGACATCGCCAGCAGAAAGGACAGGTCGCTCAGTGACACCGCTGCCAACTGATATGCACAGCAAAGATATCAGGAAAAGCAATATGTTTCAACAATTTTAATGGCATCCATTAAATTTCGGAGGAGAATATTATATTTTTGGGCTGACCAAATCGTTGGCAATATTGTTGGGGATGTCTTCGGACGTGAGCACCCAGAGATTGAGTGTATTTCCAAGCACGCCGAGCACAAATTGAACAGGAAACACGCGACTCCACAGGAATCTGAATTTCAATCATGCGTACAAGCGACGGGCATCTCATCGTCTTTGATTCGTTACTGTGTCAAAGGGATTTCAAGAAGTACCGGCAAAATGGTAAGATCAACACATTCCAATTACGTGCTATCCATTACGAAATGGACAAATCGAAAAATTTTCTGCTACTTCGGCAAACGTGCGGCCATCCTTCTGATCGCTGTCAAGAAAAGATGTCAGCAGGCGCTCACCTTCTGTAAGCCGATTACTTGCTAATGCGGTGACTTGCCTGGGCTATATTTGCACGTGTTTTCACGCCACAAAAATCACGTAGCAACAAGGTCAGTGCAATGGCTGATCGCAAGTAAATTGAAATCAGAATGGTGCTCGCGTGTAATACACGTAATATCTCTATAGTAGACGCTCTACAGGAATTGTACCGGTGCAGACAACGAAATCGGTGGTATGAAACATATTCCAGCCTTTCATCACTTTCGTTATGCAACATTGTCCAAAAACGCAAGCAACAATTTTAGTTGAATTCCTTGAGCATGAGACTCGAACGGTATGATTCACGTATGGAAAAGATGAGGTTGGTGATAGATCAGTCTGGAAAAGCAAGTGTAAACCGTGTGCAACCACCCACAAAAAGCCTCCCTCGTGCTGCGTGCTAGCTCTGTAATTGTGGCCCTGAATCTCATTGGCATGCAACGAGTCGTGAGAAAATGCTGGCCATTCTGATGTTGTCGCTCTGTCTTTGGCATTAAGACCAGTGGCCTTTCGCCGCCTCTCCTCATTCTGTGCAAGCGTTGTCTCGTATTTATTGGTCCCTCTGGACCTCGGGGAAAAGAGAAGAGACTGAATTATCGCACGCCTCGATCCCAGATAATACGATTGGTCAACAATTGCAGAGAACGTGCGTGACTTCTATTGCCGGGGGATAGAACGACCCGGACAATACGCCGACTTGCACTCGGGAACGCATCGACTCTTTCCGATGGAGATATTCGCCTCGCTTACGAACTGATGGGAAATTTCAGTTACGTGCAATCATCTGAAGGATACCATGGAAAAATGACGATTCACGTTGATATAATATTAATTTCAGTTAGAAGAAAACCAAGTTGCTGTAGCATCATTTCCATTCGTTGAGCAAAGCAAAAACAAAAGTATATCAATTGATGACGCCGCGGGCAAGATGGTAATTATTACAGAAAGCTATGTAGCATAACAACATTATTTCGCGTGAGGTACAACTTCAGAATAAGGTTATGGTTCCCTTGTTTGTGTGAAGTTGCGGGGTTAGACGAGGTGTATCAAGAGTGCACGCAGCAGTCTGCCATTCGAATTGTGAGGGGGCGCTCTGCCCCGACCTCTGTCAATCTCCATTCTCGTTATCAATATCGCGCCTGGACGAATATCGGAATCTCCCTTTATTGCTTCTACACATTTCTGCAGCAGCATTTGTGCACTCCACTGACACATTCTTGCAAAGCAAGCACATGATCTTCTGGCATCACTCACATGACTGCGTGGCGTCATTCTCGGCGTTTATCCCTCATGGGTCCACCATACAAATACATGCAGCGACCCTTCATAGACGACACCATTCCAATAGATTCGCATTACTATTATTGCTGCTAACTTCGCTATTGATTCTCATGTTCAGATGTGGACCGCAGTGCTACTCATCGCGCTTGCTGCGACCGGCCGAGCCGTCCCGACGGGTGTACCGATCGCCGGGTCAGCAACCATTTTTGGAGCCCTATAACCAGGAGCCTACTACTGGCAGTAGGTGATGATACCAAGTCAATTATTACAGCTGCGGTCAGACGCCAGTTAAGCCGAATCTCTCCACGGAGCGCATTGTGGGTGGACAGAAGGCCGTTCCGTACTCGTGGCCTTGGCAGGTCGTCTTCTGCGAGTCGGGATGGTACTGTAGATGTCGTGCATCAACTGACAACTTGATATCCTTTACCATAGGTTGAGTCGCATTTTACTGAAGTAGCAATGCGGACACTATTTTCGAGTCATTTCTACATTCTGTAAGCAAATAGTCTGTCGAAAGCAAGCCTTCTTCATTTTGGTTAAAACATTCTATATATATTCGAACCTCATGTAAACTTAAAAACATCTACGATGTGCAAACCATGCACATGCCTGCCTTGGACAGGTTCGGTGGTTGCACCCTCGAATGTGGAGGCACCGTAATCGACAACGAATGGGTCTTGCGGGCTGGACAATGCGTCATCGGCGACATGAATGGAAGGAGTTACCAGGTCATGGCAGCCGTCTACAAGGAAGACGGCACGTGAGTTGTGATGTTTGAATCAATAGGGCATACCACGAGTGACTCAATACACATCCTTCATTAAAAATGTGTAGAATTATCGACGGATTTCATACAATTTTATGGGGACTAGAAAATGCAAGAAAGGCCTAGAAAATGCAAGAAACATAGTATCTGGGGATATGAAAACTTTTCTTAGGAATGAATCTGGCGAGCAGATCTCGAGTGTCAAATCCATCAACCTCCATCCGAAATACAATGCTGCCCACGGCGCCTACGATATCGCGCTGATTGAGCTCGCAACGCCGCTCCAGTATTCGGACCACGTCCAGGTCTCATTCTTTTTGGTTTTTTTTCATTTTTATCTTTCACAGCCAATCTGCCTGCCCACTGATGATTCCGTCGTTATTTCCAAGCACAACTCAGCCTACATCACCGGATGGGGAACGACCAATGGTTGGTTTAGTTAGTTCAATCGCTGTAATCTATAGGTTTTCAACATTTTTCGCATTATGATCTTCAGTAATGCCATTATGGCTGACAAAACATCCAGCCTGGTCTGATTTTAACCGAGTTCATATTCCGCAGATGAGCGAACCATATCTGATAATGGCTGATATTTAATTGCTCACGTTGTCGAATGGATTTCTTAGTTTCAAGGGTGTCAGAACAATTCTGTCACGGCAAATTCTGGGTAAGATGTCTCGGTTTCAGAGAGGGCCTCGTCTGAAAGATTTCATACGCCCTGAGTGCGTCGATATTATCTACTATACCATGTTCCTTCTCCTTACAGAGCAGGACCAAGAGTTTTCGATCGAGCTACGCCAGATCAAAGTTCCTTTCGTCGAGTACGATAAGTGCGAGAAGGAATACCTCGGTGCAATCGTCAAGAGTATTATGGTGTGCGCTGGAGCGCGAGAACGCGACTTCTGCACGGTACCTATTCAGCAATTACGAAATGATGACTATTGTCATGCGCCCAAGCAATTCTAATTTATCGATCGAGAGGCAAAACGTCAGCTTCCCATACCTTCACGTCCTCAAAGAGTTTGTTGCTCTAATTTTGCAGGCTTAGGATGGAATACAGGTCCAAGCTTCGTAGCCCCTTTTGTTCTGGAGATACAGAAGGATATATGGAGACAAATACCGTGTCGCGGAACTGGAAATTAGAATTGCTCGGGTGCGAGACAATATCATGATTTAATTATGCTTTCAGGATGTGATCATGGTTCTTTGTAGGGAGACGCCGGCGGTCCCATGGTCGTCCAGGGAGCCTCCGGAGCATGGTACCAGGTACATACACGCATACACCTATTATGGCTATAACAGTCAACCGGGTATATAAAAAATCTGCCGTTCGAACTCATATATCCGCTTTGTTCGGAAACTTTAACCGTGCACAAGCATCATCTCTGTGATTTGAGATGGTGATATATTCGCCTTGTAGGTGTTGATATTTCCATATGATGAACTGATGGTTATCCTGCAGATCGGTATCGTATCTCATGGCAATGGTTGTGGAGAGAAGGGCGAGGCTGGAATTTAAACACGAGTGACTGCGTTCTGTGACTTCATCTCTACCACGACCAGCGGCAAGGTCTCGTGCCGGCCCAGCGCATAAGCAGTACAGAGCATGCGAACGACATAGTCACGCATTGACAATGATGAATGCAATCTGTATCGATAAATGCATTTGAGTTCGCCTCACATGAGGTGGCTGACATCTTCTGTGCGAAAGTTCAAGCAAACAGAATAGAGGTGCTCGGACTGTCTGTTCGACATTGATCTTCCTAATTTTTGACCCCCAACTCTTTGCCGCCCATGAGCAGAATACATAGTACACCGGACGGGTCTCTCGTAACAACTGATCACACTACGCGCACAACATTTCTGCAAGTGTGGGTTGTACTCAGAACTTGGCCCAGTCGTAGCCCGTAGTCTGAGCTAGGTGGAAGATAGAGCCGATGTCATACCACTGGTAGGAATCTCTTTCGCATGGGCCCGCAAGGGTGCCACTATACCCGGCCTGCAAGCAGTTTGGGTTGGCTGTGCCAGGAGGTGGTCGTGCGAGAGCCAGACTCTAGGGTTGGGTCTGAAAACATCAACCAAACATGTTTGGCTGGAATGGTTGCAAACATCTGCAAACATTAGAAGCAAAAATACATGTCTCGAGAAGAAGCAAAAGTGCATGTCTCGTTTCATCCTGTCTCATTCATATGTTTGCAGACCCAACCCTACCAGACTCCGTGGTAATAATCAAACGAAAATCGCATATAGTAGAGAACCTCGTGCATTCTGATTCCCACGTTCGCACACAACCAAAGGCGGACGGCGTGCACCCGCGAACTACCTCTTCAAACCCCCGTTTCATAGCCGACAGAATCACAAGGATCATGAAACGAGGCACGAAGAGGTTGAGCATAATCGCGCGTAGTCAGTCATTGATCTTGTCCGGGCGTAGGAATTAGAACGTTCGGCGTTCTCTATAATAATCGGATTCCAAACGCTTATTTTCGCGGTTTGCGAACCTAGCTATAGTAGGCTATCGTAGCCCTTGTTTCTCGCAGCAGGGACCGCTTCGGGTTGTTTTCCTTCCACTCCTTCGCAGAGGAAACGTTCTTTGCTATTGTGTTCTCTTTCTTGGGAGTTTCTCGAAGGATTGGCTGCTTCTGACTGTTTTTCTTCCGTTCATTTGCTGTAGACGGGGTATTCTTGGCTATACAGGCCCGCCCTATTACACTGCCTAATTGGCGCATCCGGCCCTCGTGTGCTACTCATTCTGCTACCTTGCGTCCCATGTAGATATAGGCTTACTCTTCACGATCTCGGTAATTATCTCGGTGAATTCGGTAATGCCCTCTCGATGGCATTCATCAATCGATAGCCTGTCCATAAATCGATAGCCTGAATTACGATGTGGTACTCGCCACTGTTCGAAGAACCCTTCCACGGCATCTACCTTCGAGTTACGACGGACATTAGCATGGTTGCAAATTTTCTCCTCATCTTCACTCTCGTTCGCTCCAAGTGCAATATGCTCGGAGGCTACCGATTCCTCCTCGCCATCTTCGCCGTCTGTGATGCAACTCTGTCGCTAGGACACGCCCTCCTAAAACCGGTAACCTGCCGAGATTGTAAATTGCTATTGGGTGTGCCCAAACCTTTGTAATTCCCGTTATCCATTCATCTTCGTGAGAAAAGTAATAATTAGCTGAAATTGTTTTGCTACTTGGTAATGTATTCCAACTGAAGAGTGGAAGAAATAAGCCAGATTACTTAGGAGTCTGGGATTTTGCTAGCGGAATGGAAATTGTAAATGTTGGGGCGGCAATAAATGATGTAGCAGATAACGTTCAGATGGCATACGTATCAACGACGGGCTTGTATTTTTTACGCTACTCGGAGCAACGAATCCGTCTCCCAATGGAAAACTCGGTTTCATTTTCAGCCAGCTTTTCGTTGCGTGTTTTTATCAAACTTTTGTGTTGCTAATGTTCCACTTTATCTACCGCTTTCACTCCTTGACTGGGTATCCAAAATGGGCATTGACATCGGTTCAATCGGTGTGCGCAGGTCTTTTGGACCTTTCTCGAGCGACAGACGGGCATCCCTGGTTGTTGCCGGAATACTCTTCGATATATTTTTTATCTCCACCATCGTCTTGGCTGCCTGTCCCAGTCGGGACAACGAATACACAAGGTTCAATTGCGTTTTGCTTTGATGTAGGAGGATACCCAGGTCTCAAGTACCACTCGAAGCAAACTTCGCCTTTTCCAATGTCAATTTAACATCGGACAACATGGGATACATCAATATTCTATATTGGGTGGGTTCAATGGTTATGTTGGGCGAAACAGGTATTTTATAAAATAAAAGTCACAATTATGCACAAATGTAACAATTCCCAATTTAGGAAGTGGACATGGCAAAGGGGGACAGCGTTCGTTTTCACTTTGCGTCGCTCCTGCCTGTTCTTTCTGATTTAACCCTTGTTCTAGGAAGTGCTGCCATTGTGATCGGATGCTCTCTCGGCATTGTTCGAATTCTAAGCAGGTAATGAACTCCAAACCACAAAAAATTCCGGGTAGAAATGTTTTAATTAGACTCAGCTTCAGCGCCAACATCAGCATTCGAACGAAAGAGATCCAGCGCATTCTTTTCCGCGCTCTCCTCGTCCAAACGTTGATCCCATGCATTTTCTCTTATATTCCTTTATCCTTGCTCATGATCGTGCCGTTTTTCCGCTTGGAAATTGGCCCATCCGGGAGTGTTCTAGCGATGATTACAGGTTGTCGAGTAAAGCTCAAGGCTATCAAAATCGTTCCGTTCAGCTATTTTCCCGGCTACCGATGCCTTTTTCATCATTGGATTCATTGCACCTTTACGGGAAGTTATCTTCGGCGTGCGGCAGACAAAGAGCGCGTCCGTCACGAGCAATGAGGCAATGACCACTGTTGTCTAGCAGTGGTATGGCATATCCAGGATAATGGATGCGTTGTTGATAGAGGGTCGCAAAAATTGCACAAAAATTGAGTATCGCTCCCGATTCGTCATCCAGTATGTGTAATGTTTTGTTGATAAAAGCGCGGTGTGCATCAGTAATGCCTGTGATTGAGAAAAACGTTGACCTTTTACGAGTGGATATTTGCCGTTTATACTCATTTTAGGCTGTTCTATGAGCAGACAAAAACGACGAGATGCTTCGACTTCTCGTCCATCTCAACTTGCAGGCACGCCGAGTCGAGAATAGAACGCCTCCGTTAGCTTGCGAACAAGTCCTCTGGGATTGGCAGTGGGTGTGCAGGATCATCGAGAGATCCATTCAACGCAGTACCGAAATCAGTGCCGTCTTGAGAAGGCGAAAGCAAGGGGGGGGGGGGGGGAAGTGGCGAAGGCGAAGGATGGGTTATGGGCGGAAAGGGAAAGGAATGAGGAAAGGAATGGAAGAAAAATTATTTGGCCAAGGGCGGGT
>JACMIG010001607.1:0-14382 GCA_014805385.1 Levipalatum texanum
CCAAATGGAGACGGGCCATGCGCCCCAGCCACAGGGCACGCAGATGCGACACCTTGACAGCGAGAGGGTCGACTCCCTGTGAGGGCGAGGCACTGATTAAAGGCCCTCCATACCGCTGCCTCCGAATCGAGAAGAGAACCCACGGGGAAGTCAGTCAGTCGTCATAACCCATAGGTAAGGTATCGGGGACCGTAATTATTGAGATCAGTCTTCGGACCGCTTTTAAAGCCCTCGGATTCTTAGCGTAGGGGAACTAGCTCCACTTCCTACAAAAATGGTAGAGGGTGTGATAAGGAGTGCCCAGAGCCTAGGAAGAAAGCCTCGCGCCTGATCAAATTGGGCGAGACTCATTCATTCGGGTATCACTTTCCAGGGAGACAACAGAAGCAAGCGAAGCCTCACCTGTTTACAACAAGCTATTGCGTAACCCGGGGGGAGGAAGGGGCCAGACACGGGTGGCATAAACAACTGCCCTGTTAATCCCCTCTGAGGTGCTAACGTGAGGGATGAAACCCGATACTCGAGACAGTGCAGTGACCGGGGATGACCTGCCACCTACTGTAGCATCATGAGTGCTCTGACCAACAGGCTGCGATACACCGGACTGATCAACAGACTGCGAATCCTCCAATTCCTGCCTCTTTCGTACCGCATATAGTGGATTCAGTAGGTCACTCTGCCACTCGCGGACTGGAAAATTCAACGCGGTGGACAGTGGTCTTTGAATTCCCGCGCACCGCACACGACAATTAGAGCGCTCCTGGTTCCCGACAATAAACTTCGTCCACCTGGCAAAATGGTAAGCTACAGTAATCGCCGCACACTACGTTTCCTACACGATCCACCACAATTCTCTTCATCAAGTAGAGCATGAGAACTTCTCCAACAGTTGTTCGCTTTACATCTCATGGAACATGCAGAGAATTCCCCCCTCCCCCAGCAAATCTACTGGAAAGAATTAAAGCGATGAAAATAGCGCCGTTCTATTGAAAACCAAGCTATAAAGATGCTTTATTCAAAAATCAATAGTTCACCACTACAAAGCGAGCGAGGGAATCATACAACGTGTTCAATCAAAGCCGTGGTAAAATGTGTTAATACAGAATCCGGCAGAATCATTGCCTATTTTGCAAGCTGATATCGATTTCAAGGTCTCGCCCATTTAAAACGATATTACCGGAATTATCAACATAATTACTGGGGCTAATGATGAGATCGATTAGGAAATGCTCCGATAATTTGGTCGTGAATCTGTTCATAAGTCTTTGGCACATCGATACCTAATCAATCTAGTTTCTGCACAATTAGCACATCGGAAAAATAGGTACTCTCTATACACTAACCGATGGCTGCATGGCAACGGGGATGCCGAAGGCGACCACCGCGTTGCCGGTCTGTAAAATATCCATGTTTGAAGTGAATTTGGTCCCAAAGGGGAATACTCGCGAGTCACAGTTGTTTGACAAGAGTAGTGACTTTGGATGTGGCAAAATAAACTTGAACGAAATTGGAAAGCATATTTTTTCCAAGTTTTGCACTCATTTCCTACAGCCTCTCAGAAGACGCCGTATGCATAAAGTACTCAAATTTGAACCGTATTTCGTTCCGACGGGAATACTCACGAGGTACGGTAGCTTGACGCGCGTCTTGGCCTTGGCCATGGCGACGTGGAGCATGCGGAGATTGGCGATGGAGCCATCCGCTCCACCTTCCGCCTTCTTCGCCGCCGCTGTTCTCCTCGTCGTCCGAGCCGTCTCGGCCTTCTTCTGCTCTTCGCACAGCTCCTCGACGAGTGCCACGAAATACCTGCAATCATATTATGGGAAATACACCAAGCATAAGCGTCCAAGGCAAGTGGGAAAAGGCACCGAGGCACGCACTTGTCAATCTCGCCGTCCGTCACCATGAAGAGGCAGCCAACGACGCTCGGACACCGCGCCACTGCAGATCAAAAATATTAACAAAACAATAATCGATAAAAAGAAACAAAATAGTTTTTTTAATCATACGTGCATAGTCGAGGGCGACGCCCCTTCCATCCATCCCCGGCCCCTCGATCTGCGTGTGGACACTGAAAATATTTCAGTTATTCTGCACGTGGACACTGCCAGCATTTTATCAATTTCATAAGTTTTCCATTTTTTTTTCATTTTTCCGAATCTGAATTCACCAATTTCGGGTCAAAGAAGATACAAATTCTGTTTTAAAAAAATCTTTTGGGGAAACATTTTTCCAAATGTTTTTATGCCTGTTTCAAGCTTTCACTTCCCTACACGAACCTGCTGCATCCCATGAGAATGACGACTGCCCTACAGTCGCTCTTCCGCACGATCGTCCTCGACATGAACTTGTTCCCATTCCCGTGACCGAGGAAGCTATAAAAATTTTTAAAAAATTAATTTGGAAAGAAAGATTTTAAAAAATAAATCCTCACAAGAAAAAGTCATTGTTGAGAATTTCCTGAACTTGGTCTCGCTGGGGCGCCGCGCCAGTAAGACCCTTCAAATAATGATTATTTTTAATTTCTTGATTATTTTCTGTCAGCACCTTCCAATTGTACTTGTTGACTACGGGCTCGAGTCGTTTCTTCGAAGCTGCCAGGTCGTTATCCGGATCCAAGATGTAGTACGAATTCAGGGGATTGGCGTGGTGGGGAACCTGCATGCATGGTTAATTCTCGGTAGAAATTATTTTAAATTAAAATGTTTAAAGATTATTGTGGAACAAGTTATTCACTAAATACTGAAATGTTATAAATAGGAAAACTACGGAACCTTGTGATAAGGAACAATTCTTGTTATTGGAGAGGAACAACAGTGAAATAGCTCGTTAAATACCACAAGTCCGGATTAAGAAATTAGAAGAAAAATTAAGATACCTTGCGCATCTCCAGTAGACTAAACAACTGGTGCATCATGACGAGTCGATGGACGAAGACGGACTTGTTCTGGGCGTCGCGCAGCACGGAGAGCATCTCCCACTGAACTGCCATGAGCTCCTGCAAATAACAATTAGGTATATGCACCAGTGAAAAAATAGTTCCTGATTTGCCCTGACTGGTAGGGGGTGCACAATAGAAATTTTTTGACATTTGGGCCAAAGGGGGTGCACATTTCGAAGAAAAACAGCCGCGCAGCGCAATTTTTTTTGCTTTACCTCCTACGGGGGTACACATTGAGACGTTGGGACACGCTAGGGGGGTAAACATTAAAAAAATTTCATCAGGCAACTATTTATTCACTGATATGCACCGTTCAAGTGACCATCCAAATTGGGAAGTGCACCTTTCAATTCGGGAAATGTACCTACTCACCGGTGGTACGACGAAAAAAACGAATCGCCCTTCGTCGGTCGTCTCCTTGCACCACGCAACAGCATCGGAGGTCGTGACGCGCTTCTGAAAATAAATAAATTAGAAAATATACCATGCACCAATCACAAATAGTGAAGTACCACCATACACCACCCGGATACCTTGAAGGTGAGGAGCCTCTCCGCCTGCTCACCGCTCCAGTTGTAGACGAGGCGCAGGCGAGCGATGAGCTCCTACAAGGTGGAGTATTTTTTCAATTCGGAAAAAAAAACATCCGGCACCGTCCATCCTCGGCACCCAAAAACAATAAGCACTACTCGAAGAAGATGGATATAAACGAACCTTCCACCTATCCGCAGTGATCTGGATGAAGATGGAGATGAGTTCGCGTGCCAGCGTCTCCTTCAGGCGTCCTTAAAATTAGTAATTATTCCACTGTGGCTACAGTAGGCCAATAGCGAATCAATAACTGATGCTAATCGCAAACTGAACTCATTTACCGTTCTTGGCATCCTCCGACTTTCCCTCGGTAGGTGGGTGGATCATACGACGGGCAGCCGCTTCGCCTTTAAAAATGTTTTTTATAAAAATTAAATTTATTTTTTAGTCGATGAACCTGCACTGGTGAGCTCCATCGATGGCAGAACGAGGGGAGTGAAGGGACCTAGGAGCGACTCCTCGAGATCTTCAATCGTCATCTGGAAAAGATCATTCAGTATTATCTGACCGCGACGCGCCAGAGGGTGGCGCGTTGCGGTCGCACCTTCATAAATTCTTCCGCCTTCCGTCTTCCCTCCCAGAATGCCTGGGCATCGGTGTTGTTCTTGCCGGCTTCCGCAGTCTCCTCACACTTCGCAATGGCTTTCTTGACATCTTCGAGTGCCGAGCTCCACTGCAGTCAAATAACAGTAATCCATTTTATAACTTATGATAACTCGATTAATATATTAGAAAATACCTTCTCCCTCCCTGCCAGCGGAATAGTTATGGGATCGCGGGTAGCGTGCAGCTTGCAAAGGTAGAGATGACCAGACGACGAAATCGCGAGCTGGATTACGGTCATATCTGAAACAGGCGCTGTTCCGGTGCTGACGCGCTTCGGACGATGGCGCATTTTAAGTGCTCACTTTTCGGTATCTCTCGCACGACGGACTTGAAGGAGGCGGCGCTCGAGAAGCCGAACGGCATCAGCAACCGATCAACGTAACGGCGAGCCTGGAATAGCAATTTGAGCTCCGCACCGCACACAAAAGACGTCATTATGATAAATGCACCTGCACCAGCCAATTCGAGTTTCGCGCTGTACACAAACGATACCAATATGATAGCTGCACCGCACACCAACCTGCCGTGTTCCCAGTCCAAACGTTTCCGCGATGAGCATCGCCCGCAACCATTCACACGGCGACTCCATGGCGAGAGACCAGCACTGCGGGACGCGCCATTCACTGTAGAGATATTACTGTATCCCAGATAGTATTTATTAACCAGACGTGGAACGCCTGCCGGTGGGTGAACGTTGTAAATTATTTTTTTTGAGAAATCACTTTTTTGGAGAAAAATAGAAAATACTTTTTGGCAGTTCGATTTTTTTTCTCATAAGTCTAACGTTACGCAGTCGCGCACAGAGAAACACGCCTTTTATATACTAGTAGATTTATTTTAAAAAACTAAAAGAAATACAATGAAATAAAAATATCTTATTAAAGAAATTCTCACCGATACATCAGATGCGCGTACGCTTTCCACTCCGCGTGCATCTCCTTGGCCGTTGTTCCGGGTACCTCGGGTCTGGGCGTCCTGTAAATGGGACGATGCAAATGCGTCAATAAGGAGTTGGCGCATACTGTGTGTATTCACCCTCTAGGTCCATCTGGTACTCCTGCTTGGTACAACGATAAACAAGTGCGTCGACAAGGGGTTGGCACAGTCTAGGCGTAATTCCTCCCTAGGTTTACCTGGCAGTCCTCCTACTGGGAGTAGTCGAAGACGAGGTACCGGCTGTCGATCGCGTCGGCGTCAGCATGGTCTACAGAGAAAACAGCATGGTCTACAGAGAAAAAAAATTGAAACAAGAAAAAGAAATACAAATAGAAACCTTAATATTCCCGAGGACGCTCGTCTTCTCCAGCCACACGTAGTTGGGCGGACCTGCGATAAGTAAAATGACAATAAAAATAAAGATTTTTCTAAAGTACTTTCCCGTAGGTTACAAATTCGCGGTCACAAAGATCACGGATTTAAAAAGTTTCTATTCATAATTCTCATACAGTTCCCCTCTCTAACGATTCCAAACTCACGAGCCGAGTAGTTCCTTTGAAGTGAGCGCAGGACGAGCTTCGCATGAACACACAGCGTCGAAGCGTACGAGCAGATCTGAAAAAAGTTGGCAAACTGCCAAAAACAACCAAATCCCAAAAAAATCTAACCTTGAGTGCATTAGCAATGAGCTCCGTGCGCTCGTGGTCATCGGGTCCGAGAGCCTGGCCTGTGGGGGAGAGGAGGAAGGCCACCACTGCCGACGTAGCAGATTCAACCAGAAACAGGGGAGGGCGCTGCAAATAGCCCTTGCGCATAACGAGTGAGCTGGCGCTATTAAGGAGCTGGGGCCCTTCCGGTATTAAACCGTACCGGCTTGGCCGGCTTTCCATCCATTCCCATCAGCGTTAGTTGCAGCGGGGCGAGGGAAGCGCGGAGGCGCGCGAAATCTGCCATAACGCTGCGCATCTCGCGCATGTCGTATTCACTGAAACAGAAAATTTGCTGGAGCGATTTCCAAAAAAACATTGCTGTTTTTACATTTCCACCAACCAGGCAGCCGAAGAACGACCACTTAGTGCTCACAAGAGTAAATTTAATTTTAAAAAAATCATTTTCTCCGTATAAAAGACGTTCGAATCGGGATAACCACTATAGCTGGCATATATTTAGTAGCCATGACAATATACCTGTAAACCAGCTTGGCAGTGGCGATTTCAAACGAGTAGAGTGGATTCTGGGCAGCTTCGAAGCACGTAGCGCACTCGCAGTCGGACGTGGATCCGCCGTGGAGATCGGACTGGCGAGATCGAAACCTGAAAGAGGCGAGAAAAGATTGAGCCCGTGCCTCCCAAAGACTCATGGATCAAGAATGATTCCACCTTCATCCGAAATTTTAATTGTAAGAAGGAAGTCGACGGGTATCTTATAAAATCTTCACATGTAAAAGCCACGGGAGGGATCGGATTTCGCCTTCAAGCGGGTTGTTGAGTTTTGCTTCAACGCGAATCTACTCAAATTTCTAACCTCCCAGGCGTGCACAGAGAAGTTAGGCGCTCCGTTAACTGGTCCATGCACGTGGGAGTGGGTCTGCAAAATATTGATTGACATAAATTATTGATGAATTATCGATAGACATATTAGCAAATACAACGTAACTTACTCATGTGGCGGTGTATTCTCTTTGTCATTATCATCATCCACATTGTTCGATTCATCTCCTGCGTTCGGAGGCTGCAAGAGATATAAAATTCCAATCATTCTGATATTTCGAGGAAAATAATAAAACAAATAATTAAATAAAGATAAATATAAGCTAAATGAAGATAAATATATATATGAATAAAATCAAATCACATGTCCCATGTAGGCTGCCATCATTTTCCGGTACAGTGGCAGATCCGCTTGGTCGATGAGATTTGACCGCTTCACCACTACGGCACAGTCCATGGAGTGAACGATCCTGAAGTGGAAAAACTTAAATTGGATTAAATTGTGCGATATTGAAAAGAAACTAGTTTCTCAAGTTAGCTAATTTACGAAATTAAAACATTCAAAAATAAATCCCACCAAAACGGAATGCCTAGCCGTAGAGCTATAAGAGGAGTCGTAGTGGCCATCAGCGAGGACTCACGGAGCATTCCGGATCTGGAATATAAACCGTAAACGCGTCAGCGTAGCCCATGACGCGGTCCGAGTGCGTGCTCACCTCAACATCTCATACGTGTGCTGGCGAGCAATGTCGAAATACTCTGCGATCGACGAAAATATTTTCACTGAAAAGTATCGAATACTATCGATCGCTGTTGAATGGAGGGAAAGACGTACGCATCTCACTCTTCTTCATATTCTCTGGAAACTTCATCTCCACGTCCCAGCTGAAGCAGGCCAGACGCGACTTGACTATGGCCTGAAAAAATAATAGAATCTAATAATCACCAAGAAAATAATAATAGCAATTATCAGAGTCTTGAATTCTGAGCCGATACTTATTGAATTAATAAATTTAAAAAAATCACCATAGCTCTCGACTGCGCAATCTCCAGGCAGTGGACGGCGTCGAGGTCCTGAGTAAGAAACTATGATCGTCTACATTCTTCCAAACCGTGCGGTGATCGACTTCGGAGAACTTGGGGACGAAGGAGAGGGCGAAGGAGAGCAGAGCCTAAATGTTGCAGGATGAAGCCAATCTAATTCCCAAATTCAGATAAAACTCAGTGCATCGTAGGGGCGTGTTTTTACTTTTAGAACATCGGAAAAAAGTGTACTAATTTTTCCTTAATTCAATTTTCTCTCGCAAATTCAGAGTAAAATTAATTTCACTTTTTAGAGAAAATTGAACGATTAGTATTCACCAATCTTTCGTAGGTCGGAAAGTCCTTCTTGCCGCTCAGCGTCACCGCATCGTACTTGTCACGTATTCCGTTCGCAAATTCCGTCTGAAGAAATGAACTGAGAGATATAATCGAAAAGAACAAGATCACCCTCATCTTCGGATTCCGATGCATAGCCTGGATCTGGTGGCAAATTTCGAGAATTTGTGAAAACTCGCTGCTGGAATCTTCAGCCAGCTTCGGATCGGCCTGGATTTCCTTAACAGCAAATCGATAAATGTATTTGAAAAATACAATGAACGAATTACAAATACCTTGAGGACCTCCTCGTACATCTCCCACTCCGATAGACGAACCGTCCACCTCAAAATGCACCCTGACAATGAGGCAAGAAAATGTTTTCTTATCTAATGTTATATAAACAAGAAATAAAAAAAACTATAGTATTTTAATTTCCAACCTGAGGAGATGCGCTCGTGTCAAGATATTTTCGCTGAAGGAGACGACGTCGCGAAGGACCTGGAGGGCCTTGAAGACCTGAAATAATACTTTTTGCGGGAAATAATGAAATATCAAAATTAAAAACTCGTACGTGTCCAATGAGGAAGAAGCCTGCGGCAATGCCTTGTCCCAACTCCGTTAGACGCGTAATCCAGTACCTGATGAATAGACGTAATGATGCTCTTTAACAACAAAAGAAAAAAATCAAGCGAAAACACGTTACTCACGGTTCCAAAGTCGTGTGTGCTATCTTTACGAACGGAACGATGCGATCCCGCCATTCGGAGTGAGCCGCCTGAAATAAAATCAATTTACAAATATTGCAGCAGTGTCAGAGGTTAAAAAAGCAATTATATATTTTAAAAAATCACCAACATACATAAAGGTGCGTGGCGGGCCGGAGTCGAGAATTGGCAGAATGGGCAGCGCAGAAGACATCCGGAAGAGTCGATTCCTTCCCTGAATGGAAACAATTCTTTGCAAACATGTTACTGGTGGTCGAAATAAAAAGTATGGAGTAGTAAACTTCTGATTCGTGAAAAGTTCACTCATGCACGCAAGAAGTGCACTTTACAGGCGGGGAAAGTATACTACACCGAGCCCTTTATTTGGAGCCCAGTTATATTGTTCGTTTCAGAAGACAGGCATGCTCTATCTGGCTATGCAAGTGTTGGCTACCTGGCTGCATCTGGCTGTGCAAGTTCGTCTGTGCAAGTGCGGAGAGTGTATCGACTAGCAGTTCGTGCTATTTATTAGAAGTGCTAGACACCACACAACAACTAACTCGGTTTGGTCGTCGGTCCTCCGTACTGATTTTCACCCACTTCTAAACAGATATAGAAGGATCCTTTAGACATTTAATTCTCTTACCGAGTCCCGTTGTGAGGGCGTTGGTTCCGAAGTGCTGGACAATGCTCTCCTGGATAGCAGCCTGTAAAGGAATAATATTATGATGCTTTCATCGCTTCACATGAAAATATAGATAAAATGCCTAGTAGTCACTGCGATGCGAGCTAAAGTTTACGGGTTAAATATTTAAGAAAACGTTTCGTGTCCTGAATTTACGGTTAACCCCTCTCAAAAAAGATTTTTCGTTTTTCAGACTGATTGCGGGAGCAAATTTGAGGTGTTGTAGTATGCGAAACGGGACGCATTTTACAAACGTTTATAAATAATGCCACTGACCTGAACACCGATCGTGTTCTTCATGAAGGTGGCGAAACTGGCGTCGGCTTTACCATATGCCTCTCGCGCCGTCGCCAGCGTTGGAGCGGCATTCTATGAAAGGATCAATATGATTTTCAAGCTATAATTGCCATCAAGCAATCAGAATAATAATGTTTACCTTGGGGACGACAGGGGCAGATGCTTTTCTCGGCTGCACCGGCGCGTTTCTGAGTGGCGCCGACACGGGCATCGCATGCGTCGGTCTGTAAAATGGAGGGATTCATCGACAGCAATGTTTATTGCACAACAAAAGCAAAAAAAGCCATTTGAAAATTGTCTTCTCGCGCTAGTGTTGACTGTCGTACCTCTGTTCATTTCCGCAGGGAATTCGCTGCAAGACCAAATCAGTCGGGTCTTTTTGTTGTTTGTAGCGCATTGATCTTGTGCTTTTATCTGCTTTTCCATAATGTTATTTTTATTAATTTGTTGTCAAGAATGCAAATGCTCCTGGCTATAAATTGCTCCGCTTTCTCGCTCCCTTAGTCCGTTTGAGTCCAACTCTGCTGCGAGATAAACAATTTTGAGCGATCGGAGTAAACATTTCTTCCAACCTTGCTACTTTACAGGCATGTCCTCTGAACGGGTGATTTACTGAAAAGCCGCCAAAACACGTCGTCATGTCTCTTTCACGTCTAGCACAGTGCTGCCGTCTTCCGAGTGGTGCATTCAGTACTGGTCATGCTGCTAGCCGTGCAATCAGCTTCACAGCGGCGATTTCAAAGGTATTCATCTTTCCTATGGTAAAAACATAAATTGACCTGTCAGGATAGGAAATACGGAGTTTAAAGGTTTAATGCGCTGCGATATCTATTTATTCCAGACGCACGCCGTCAAATCCGAACTGTTGTCCATAGCGCGGCGAGCATTCCGTGAGCATCTGCGAAAACCGGTGAATTGGCAGGTATGTGTGTTCTGTAAGTAATATAAATTAAATTTTAAACCGTTAGTTGAGTTCATCATTTCCAGGTACTATCAAAAACGCTACGTCTTTCCGGCCTTGGACTCAGTATCGCTGCAGTTCCGCTTTTCAAGTGAGTTCATTATAAACACAAGTTATTTTTGAATATCGATTTTTTTACAATTTGTAAACTGGTATTTGCAGAATCGCTGAATGTAAAAGCTTATCCAAGCGGGTGGACCATCTCCGGGAGGAGCAACAGGTTTTATCTGTGATGTTGCTCTCGTAATTTTCTACGTATGCCAGGATGATGTCAATTTGGAATGGCGCGATCTTCTCTCCCTCATTGCACCGCACTCTCTTTGGCTCGTTCTGGCAGTAGTTGTAAGTTATTGTTATTTTGTTTTAAGACAAATTTTCAAAGAATCGACCATGATCCAAAAGTGTGCGGAACTTTCACCACGGCTCAAAGCCTATTGATTTATACTAATTGCCAAGTGAAACTGGAGGCGAAATGAAATATTTCCAGGCTGCGTTCATCACAGCCATGCTGAACGTGCAGCTGCCCCTGTATTTAGGCGAGCTCATCGATGCCATGGCCGAGATCATCAAGGATCAGTCCCAGGTTTTCAAGCCCCTTCATTTTATATCGTATGGTGTATTCCTGGTCGGCACTGCATCCCTCGCTCCGCTTTCACCGGTCGCTGCGAAGCTCTGCCTCACTTACGTGGCGCAGGTCAGTTATCTATATTTAAAAATAGATTAATTTTTGAAATATATTTTATTATAAAGCTAAAATA
The DNA here is from genome assembly GCA_014805385.1 of Levipalatum texanum. Lineage (NCBI taxonomy): Eukaryota > Metazoa > Nematoda > Chromadorea > Rhabditida > Diplogasteridae > Levipalatum > Levipalatum texanum. The sequence goes on from JACMIG010001607.1 coordinate 11,332, forward strand.
AATGGAAAGATATTCTTCGTTCAAGGTTTGCTATTCTCTTTTGTTTAAATTAACTGACTTTATGATACTATTTATAAAAAATAAAAATAAAGTATTATTCGTTTCTATTCCAGGCAGGTCTCACCGTCCTCTACATCACCTTCTTGTCCATGCTCGGTGAGCGTATGGCGGCCGATCTGCGGAAGAAGCTCTTCGAACGGCTCATCCTCCTCGACATGTCGTTCTTCGACGCCAACAAGACGGGTTAGTGCCAAAGAACAAAGGATAAATCAGGTAGATATTGAACATTTAGCCGAAAAATTCATTTCGACGTACCACGACGAAAGTGCTCGCTCTAGATTGGTTCCTTTTTTTCGACCTTCCACTGACTTTTGTACTGATTTGTTCAAAATTTGAATTTTATTTTTTGTCTTGAGAAATTACGACCAGCATTTTTCCAGCCGAACTCTCATCTCGTCTCAACGTCGACGTCCAAGAATTCAAGAGCAGCTTCAAGATGAGCGTCGCCCAGGGACTGCGGACGCTTGCGCAGGTTCATAATCATTTTTATTCCTGCTAAAATCAATAAATCAATAAAATAATCTTTTACAGATAGTCGGATGTATGTGGTCGCTATGTAGAATCTCGCCCCGGATGACGATTCTCACGATGGCAGCACTCCCACTCATCATTACCGTAGGAGCATTCTGTGGACTTCTGTTGAGGTACCGGTCTGGCAACGATTGTAAATCTGCCATAAAACAAGTCTCGAAAAAAACACCTCTGGAAATGCTCTTTATGGTCAATTGACAGTTGTAAACTGAATAGAATATTAATACTATCATAGCAACTTGAAGCTAGGCGGCACTCTTATGGGGTTTCGGCAACAGAATCGGCACCTTATGAACTGGAGAGTTTTATTCCGTGGTTGCAAATCGAAGCGAATTATATGAATTTCATTTACGTCTATATATTAGTCCATAGGGATAGTCCGGAATATGTTGCAGCATTATTCCCCTATTCGATATTTTCCAGAGTGGCATCGCGTCAAGCCCAGGCGCAGTCTGCAATCGCTGCCACTGTTGCCGACGAGGCGTTTGCTAATATTCGCACCGTCCGCGCCTTTGCCATGGAGGACCAAGAAGTACGGTAGGATTCAGTTTGCAATCACGTCGAATTAAATCTTTTCTTCAGCCTCTTTGCTCGTGAAACAGATCGCGCATGCGGCATGCACGAATTCCTCGGACTCGGAATCGCCTTTTTCCAGGTTCGGATATTTATAAATATTGATGAACTAATTAATCGATAAAATATTTAGGGTGGCACGAATCTGATGCTGAATGGACTTGTCCTCTCGGTACTGTATGGAGGATCCGGCCTCATCGCAACGGGAGAACTTTCGCCAGGTTTTTTAATAAACAGTTATTAACCATTATTGATCATTTTTAATATTAATATTCATAAAATAATATAATTGAGACTAAATGGAGGAGGGAATTTATGTCCATTTTAGTCTCCATTTATATTTACAGGAGACCTAATGTCTTTCCTTGTCACGGCCCAAACTATCCAGCGCAGTCTCGCGCAGCTGTCGATAGTGTTCGGGTCGGCTCTCAAGGGATACACGGCCCTCGGTCGCGTCATGCAGGTATATTGATTTTTTATCGATTAAATTTATTTTTTCATCGAAAAACATTCGATATATTTCAGTTCGCCAACTTGCCCATTTCGACGGCATACAAGGATGCCGGCATTTGTATCCCGCATCATACGTTATGGGGAGAACTCGCCTTCGAAGCAGTCGACTTTACCTATGCAAGCCGGCCGGACAACCAGGTACTGTAGGCGGAAAAACGATCCAGAGAATACGCTCACGAGGTTTGGCAAAATAAGCGCATTAGACGAACGACCACAACGACCTTACAATTAGAAAAACACAAAGTAAAAGCAAAAACAATTTAAAAAAACATTCAAAGAACGATACTGGACACTGTTTGTACGATAAGATGAAACTATTAACACGAAAAACATTCGACTCAATCATTTATCGGGAGAGCTCGAATGGGGATTTTCCGGGGAAGGAAATAGCGTCAATTTCCATAGTAGCCGCCTTTTTGTATCAGCATTTCTCATCGACGCGACGCGCCACAACGCCGCCGCACTTGCAGACCTAGAAAAAGAAAGATTAAATAATAATTTCTTTAATATTATTATAAATATTCAGATATAATTAAGACAGAAATTCCGAAAAGTTCAAATATCGTGTGAACAGGGGGTCAGCGCCAGGGGGTCAAATGTTAATGGTAGATACCTTGGGGGACCCCAAGCACCGTGAGGGGTACGGTAGGTCTTGAACAGGCTTTCGCTTCGAGACCAAAAATAAAGTTCAACAAATCTTTTGTTGCTCGTATTTAATTTTAGCAGCGGTTTTTCGCCAAAATAAGTATACCAGCGTGCTCGGGGGCCAGAGGCGTACAGTTCACCACCCGGGACCAACTTGATAAAAGTTCTTTATTTGAGCGAAAAAATTTTGGTTTTGCATTTAATTTTTTTTCTTATGTACGTTATCCGTGCATGATATGAATTTACGTGCAATATGTGCTCAGAGTGTCTAGGCATTGTTAAATCACAAAAACAAAAAAATAAAGTGGCCGAAGAATTCCGAAAAACGCCTGTGAGCTGGCAAATGTTGATGCTGAGGGTCGCGGGTTCGATCCCCGCCGGGTGCAAATCTTTTGCTTTTCTCTTTTCTTGCAGTACTAAGCGAAATTGTTGTTACTCCGAGTCGTAATACGGCAAGAAAACAGAAAAGCAAAACGTTTGCATCCGCCAAACGTTCTGCTCTTCTTTTTTTCTTGCCGTATTACGACTCGGGGAACAATATTTTTGCTTATTAGTGCAAGAAAAGAGAAAAGCAAAAGGTTTGCACCCGGCGGGGTTCGAACCCCCGACCCTCGGCACCAACATTCGCCAACTCACAGGCGTTTTTCGGAATTCTTCGGCCACTTTATTTTTTTGTTTTTGTGATTTAACGATGCCTAGACACTCTGAGCACATATTGCATGTAAATTC
>JACMIG010001608.1:0-19288 GCA_014805385.1 Levipalatum texanum
GACATCACAGGAGCAAGCCTGCCAAGTTTCACGAGTTTAGCTCATTCTGCACGGAAGATACAGCGAGTTTTGTGAGGCGTCTGACGCGTCCGGATCGGGACCTCGCCAACACATGGTATACCTAATTTATATGGTAGAGTAATGGTGGTGACATTTTGTGAAAGAATAAGTGAAGATTGCTCATAATAGGCCATTTCCAGTTAAATTCAGGCATGTTTGGGGCACGTTTTCGGTCAAAGTTTAGATATGATTGCCGATTCGGACGGGTCAGACGCCTCACAAAACTCGCTGTATCATCCGTGCGCTAAAATCGTGAAACTTTGTAGACTAGCTCCTGTGATGTCTTGTGCCAGTTTGGCATATAAGGCACATTCTGTCGTAAAGTTTACACGATTTTGAGGCGACACCAAAATGAGGTTCCACTAGAAAGCGAATTTCGGCATACTGCCCTATATGGAACTTTTTTGTGTTGGAAAATAAACGGTCTCCGAAATGAATATTTTTATACCCTGTTTACTGCGATTCGATGTATTTGCCATTTGATACAGAATTTAACAGAAAATGAGTGGCAATCTTTTAGCACCTGATACAAATAAAGGAAATTTTTCCCGAACCTGGCATGTTTCGAATATGTTCCCATAAGGTTGATGTATAAGTAGATTTTTTGGTTTTTTAATCTGATTCGTTTCCTAGGTGTGGGGTAAAAATCAAAAAGTCGACAAAGTTGCATTTTTGAAATATCGATCAATAATAGCCAGGCGATGTAGGGGCTCCATGCAACTGTCAGGCGTGTAGGCCTTGAGTTGGTCTACCATATCCTTTTTACCCGCCTTGATTTCATGGACGCAGTCAAACGTTATCGCGCAAAAAGTGCCCGGATACTTTTGTCGGGTAGTGTACAATAAACACTTTCATTCTTTGTTTCCATATGTATTTCTGAAAGTGGTTTTACAAAATCTGATTGCAGGCTGACATCGTTTTTCAACTCTGCTTCTCCGAAATGCGGACCATAGTAGGGTGGAGCGTCTAGGAACGTTGTCGACAACGAAAAGACAACGGAAAGGCTGATTTTTCTCTTTCTTCGCACTCTCCGGCCGTTTAGTCTATCGCCTTCCTATTGTCGTTTCGTTGTCGACAACGCGTTGTCGTCTCTTTGTCTGTTGTCGATCGTTGTCGATCTGTCCAGTCTAGACCACAGTTCCGCAAAATTTGCCAGACAAATTAATGTGGAAACACGGAAAGTCGATTTCACAATCAGTCTGGATCAGTGCGACGAATACCTCATTAATCGTCCTCTGGTGGCATTTGGAGGTATAAAACTGGAGGGGAGTTCATTTGAAAGTACAGAAGTTCTCTGAAGATCATGTTTTCTTCACTTGTGATAGTCGTAGTTTTCGTGTGTACACTTCCGGCATCTCAAGCCAAGTTTGTTTTCGATTTAGTGTTTAGAATGTGTCAAATCTTTCAGAGTAGTGGATCATGTCCTCCCGATACGATGGATCGTCTGAGACGTGAGCCGTGTATTTGTGTTGCACGCGATGAGCTGTACCCAAAGGATTGGGACCGAGGACGCGATAGCAATCAATGCAAAGAACCTGGTCCCAAGCCGAAGCCTGGATGGCTGAGATGCTGTGAAGAGAGTATAGAATACCACCCCGACAAGTGCCGATGCAAACAAGCGGACAGATGCCCAGCCGACTTTCCGACCAAGCAGGAAGACAATCGAGTTTGCGTGGAACGGCCCCCCGAAGTTAAAGTTTTGCCCAATCCCGAGGCGACGAATGCCGAGAAGTCGAAAAACCCTATCAGAACACCCGATCAGCGATCTCAAGCCAAGTTTGTATTCGATTTAGTGTTTAGAATGTGTCAAATGTTTTAGAGTAGTGGATCATTGCTGTCCTCCCGATACGATGGATGGTCTGAGACGTGAGCCGTGTATTTGTGTTGCACGCGATGAGCTGTGCCCAAAGGATTGGGACCGAGGACGCGATAGCAATCAATGCAAGGAACTTCGATGGTTCAAATGCTGTCACAACCGCTCGGATTGGGGCAACTGTCACTGCTACAATGACTTTTTCTGCCCTTCTGACTCTCCAGAACAGGTAGAAGATCCTTATTGTGAACCCACTCTATAAACATAAATATTGTATGATTTCGTGAGGATCGTCAGGCTACCATTGAAATTCTGTGGGATCGATACGTATAGCTTATCATCTGAATCATGATGAAAAAAACGGAAAGAATGCTTACTATTAACATGCGCCCAAGCAATTCTAATTTTTTTAACGCATATTTTGTGCCCATAAATAGTGAGTTGTGGGCTCACAATAATTCTCTTAAAGAAGGAGTAATAGGAATGGGTCTGCAACCAATATCGATTGATTTTGGTTATTATGGTTATGGGCACTTTAAGGCAGTTAGAACGAAAAAAGTCTCAAAAACTTTGTTGTGAAGGCTGTAGCGCTGTTGAAGGGACCTTAATTTCACCTTTTCCGAACATTTTCACTATTCATTTGGTAGATCAGGCCATTTTTCGAAAAATCGATACCGACTTTGACTGCATTTTTAAGTCTGGGGATGGGTTTAAAAATTTTTTGAAGATTGTTTTGTGACTAAGTCGAACATGGAGAAAAATATGTACTAGGTCACTTATATGACCCAGATTTTCCTATTACATCTTCTTTAAATCAGAACTCAAGTAGATCTACGCTTCAGAAACTACGCTCCAGAAATTTTCCGCTATCAAAGTTGAATTTAAGCCACAGAATGTTCTAATTTCAAAGTACATAAATCTACACTAAAGAAGTTTGCTAATATCAAAATTAAATTATGAGCGTGAATTTTAGTAGAGAGAAAAAAGGCGGCCACTCCGTTTGCCTAGATGTTGTATAGGTCGTTCATTATAGGAGAGCGAAAAATACGGGCGCTTCGCGCCCTTATACAACGCTTCGCGTTGTTTATGGAAAACCTTTTGTGAGCGCTATGCGCGATCGACAATTTTTTTATTTTCGATCGCTCATAGCGCTCACAAAAGGCTCTCAGCTCGCTCCGCTCGCCCGCCCTTCGTGCTACAGCATCAGGCATTTTCAAGAAATCGGGAAAAAACTGCACGAAACGCCATAAAAGCACATTCAAACATGACAAAATGGTATGCAATGGTGTAATTACTGCAGTTGGCGCAAAATGATTGACAAAACATGCCAAAATACGTTACAATTGTTTGCATAATAATAGCCACGTTATTAAATGTCGTTTGGTATCAAGATCGATCAATTTCGGACTTATTGGCGCAATTCGACAATATTGCACCATTTTTACACGTAAAAACACGTTCAAGCATGTCATAACACGTTAAAATTGCATCAATAATTGTTGCGGAATCATTCCGAGTCGAATAATACCAAATTCGGGCATATTGGTGATATTCGGCGAATAGTTGGTGAAATTCGGCATTTTATCGCGCAAAGCACTTCGAAACATGTCAAAACACGATAATATTATTTATATAATTCATGCCACATGAATCGAAGTCGATTGACACCAAAATCGGCAGTATTGGTGCAATTCGACGACATAACGCATTTTGGCGCGCAAATAAACATTAAAACACGTCAAAACACGTTAAAATTATATGCATAATTCTTGCCATAATATTCCAAGTTGATTGACATCAAAATCGGTGCGATTGAAGGAATTCCGGAAATATTTGGTTTCGAACGGAATTTCGCGCGCACAGCGTGACCGACGAACAAACGTACCGACAGAGGTAGGGGTCTTAGCATATCTATAGAGGTAGGGAACAAGCATTTCACTGTTCTCCTCACTTGAATTTCACATTATACATAGTTCAGCAGTTCCCCTACACATCCCTAGAAGCTTCGTACACCATAAAAGCAAACTCACATTGCACGGAATGACTTGTCGAGGTGTCCACTTCCATCCACCGCTTTCTTGGCCTTCTTTGTTATCTGAGCGAGCACTGGACTCTTCTCACAGCACTGAGCTTCGCAACAGTACTCGTCCTCCCCGCACACCCACACGAGTTCAATCGGCCTGAGCACGAGCAATTAGGATGGATGAGAGAAGGGAGGGTTACATTCTTCGATTAGGGAAGGCGCCAGGGATGAGGCCGAAGATGTCGGTGGCACACACTTGGTCACTGCGGAGTCGAGACCAAGGCGCGGGAGGGTCGCAGTCCCGGCCATACTTCGACTCAGCCTCACGCTCACACCGCAGTCGAGTGTACGAGAGGTCTGAACGAGTCGTGTTGTAGAAAGATCACAGTGTTCTCGCGCCCATACAAACGGCGTGCCAAAACCTTTTGCTACGAATAAGAACGCAAATGACCTGATGAACGCATGGGTCCTGAGCAGAATTTAGTGACGAAAAATCCTGTCACCAATTTTGGGCTCTATGTGGTCAATATCAGGCGTACGGTAGTCAAAATGGTCGTTTAGCAACCGATTTCGGCCATTTCAGCCATTCCAGAGATCCGCAGGAGCAGACTTTGCAGAACTGGGCCGGCTGACCTATTGGAACTGTCAGGAATATTGTTAGGGTCAAAATGGTCCTTCCCATGCACATGTATATAGGCTTCCGTGGGAGTACGGTATTAGCGAAATGGTCGTTTACACCCCGATTTCGACTTTTTTGGCATTTTGAAAAAAAGATCCGAGGGTACGGAAGTCAAAATACCCGACGAAGACGTGGATCCTGGGTAGAATTTTGTGGCGAAAAAACCTGTCCCCCGTTTGGGTATCTAGCTAGTCAGCCTGACGAGTACGGTACCGAAAATGGTCATTTTCTTTCGTTTCTCGTGAGATTCATAGTTCGCGTGTAAATCGTTTTTTTCCATGTGGAACATCTCAAATCAAGGCTATTTGTGAAGGAAATACATGCAAATGTTTATTTCTTGCTCCAAAAAGTTGGCAAAAGATCGGTCCCCGACGGGGTTCGAACCTGCCACCCCCAAACCTCTCGACTGGAGACCCCGTCTTACTATTAGACCACTGAGCCAGTCAAAAATGAGGCTGAAATTTTTTGGCACGCCCGCGAGAACACCGTGAAAGAGTAGAGGCAACTTGTATACCACCCTTACATTATGGCCTGTGCGGAAATTCTGGTATTACGCAATGTAAACCTTGTACATCAATGTGACAAAAGGTCCCAGTTCTTACGGACCGTGACCTACTGCATTTAAAGGTAGTGAAAGCAAAAAACGAACTGAATCGATGTCCCTCCACACATTCATCTGCGGCAGCCTTGATGAAGGCGGTGAGGTTCGTGACGCACTGGCGTTCTTCCTCCGTCAGCTGCCATTGCCAATGGAGAAGGAGGGACGACGGACGCAGCCAGTACAGACCTTTCCCGACTCTGATGAACAATCAACCCAAGAGAAAATAACGGAAACTAACGGGTAAACCCATTCGCGCTGAAGATCCTCCGTTCCGTTGAGGGTTTGGTTGATTTTTGTGATGACGCGGTCCCGGCTGGAAAGGAGAAAGAGCCTGATTCCCGGACGGGAACTAACCCAATCGGGGGGAAAGACGGGAATGCAAGGGTGAGGGACAAGTAGAGGAAGAAAGCGGAGCCAAGGGCGGTTCCCATCTTCTGAAAAAGAGTAGTTGAATAAGATACCAGGTACCCGCTGTCGCGTGGGAGTATAATTCGAAATCAGGCGACACTTGTAGGAGGGAGGAAGGGGAGCCCTTGAGAATATCAGTCTCCCCTTCCCTCTACCCTTCCATTCCCACGGCAACGATGACGCACGGGGCGCCTAATGCTACTGACTATCTCTGATACCTGCTGGAGGGAACAACTGATGGCTCGAAGTAGTATTCGGAGATGGATGGAGAACCATGGATAACATGACGACCTGACGCAGTTCCCCTACGCTAATTATTATGATTTCATTGTTATGCGCGGCGCTTCCCATAGCCAATTTTTGTTACCTGTAACTACGGCGTCGAATTTGCGCCTGGTTACTATATCCAGATGGCTCTTCGGAGCAGCACATAATTTATCCAATTACAAAGCGGTTCTTAGCGTGGATACAAAACGAAAACACAACGAGTAATAATGGGTACAAGCCAGTATATCAAGGCGAATCCATTAGAACCATGCGAATAACAAAAGAATCGTATCTTCAAATTCCATACATGAAAACAGTGTATCAATGCGGGAACAAAGTGTATAGGCTGGATACTCTTTGGAATAAAAAGGGTAGTTTGGAGTATGTGAAAGTTTATGGTTGTTAGAGTACGTGAAGCTTAGTGCAACTTAGATTGAATATTAGTTCTCGAGTGCGCAGGATTGCGCTGAATAGAATGTGGTGTATTGCTGGCTACTATACATAGTCGACGGAAATAACCATATGGAATGTAGACTGGTCGCCCTCCTTACTAAATGCAGTAAAAATAGTGTAATCGCACATGGGCATGCGAAAACAATAAAAAAAGACGCTAATTAGATCATTGCGCGCGGTTTTTTCTCGAATAGAACGATAAAAGCTTACTTGCGCACGCAAGCGATGCTCTTGCACCATTTTTACTGTGTTTACTGAGGAGGGCGACCAGTTTACATTCCGTATGGCTAATGCCGTGGACAATAGATATTGCGCTTGCCAGAAAATGTGACCACGTACGGGCTACTGTATGTGAAGACCAGTGTTTGATTCTGCATGCAAAGGTATCTGCAGCATGTAAACGTTGGTGCTAGTTAAAGTATTGTGGTGGTGCCAAGCTGTTCCTTTTTCGTTCCGTTTGCACCTGTTCTCTTTCCACTGTTCTCTGGTTTCTCTAACCGCCCAGACAGTTAGAGAAACGAGAGAACAGTGAAGATAGAGCAGGTGCAAACGGAACGCAAAAGGAACGGATTTGGCACCAGCACAATAGATGAAAGTTCATGGTTCTTATAGTTGAAGCAGATTATCAAAAAGTGTTTCTTAGTATTCGCGAAGGTGTATTTGATAGAGTTTGTGAAGGTTTGTGCTCGTTAGAGTGAAGGCTATTGATTGCAGTTGGTCAGGCAACGGGGGGCATCGGCCAGATGGGAGTCTGCTTCTCGGGCATCCGCAGGGCTTCCTCGTAGGAGGGAAGGCCATTGGAGGGAGGAGGGGCGGGGGCGAAAGGGGAAAGGGGGACCTTCGGGGGCGCGGGAGGAGCAGAGGGAGGGACTGGGAGGGAGACGGGGGCGGTGCACATGCTGTCGCTCTGAAATGGAGCGCGAACAGTACAAATCATTGGCAGAGATCATTGAAAAGTCTTTTCCCGATTTGGTATACCACGAAAAATGATCGAAACTCCTTTCCATCAAACTTACACCGCACTCTGCTCCCACCCGCTGGCGGCATCGCTTCTTCTTCTGCTGAAAGCAACCCCCAACGATGATGACGATCAGCATTCCCAAGGCGCTCAAAGGGAATTCTTCGTCCAAGTGCTAAGGCTCAACTTACACTTTCAGCCACCAGGCGGACCAGAGGTGGAACATTGGTGGTGGAGGCGGTGGAGGGTGGTGGCTGAGGTGGTTCAACACCGAGTTCAACTCTGCTACGAAGGTGTCGTTGGTAGTCAAACTGCGATCGATATCTACATCACGTAGAGAAAGAAAGACGTGGAGAGAGACTCGGTACGATTTCAGGGATCCCACACGACCAGAAGCTATGACTCACTCAACAGTGAAATTGGACGAAGCCGCAGTGGCGGCGAACAGAAGTATCAGTGCCCATGGCATTAGGAGAGAGGAGAGAGAGGGAGAGGGAACGGGCCGAGATACAAAGTGTCTCTCGCCCATGGGAGAAGTCCTCCGGCGGTTGTCCGGGTGACCGCGAACGACCACGAGTTCTTTGCCCCAACGAGGTTGAGCGGGGACATCAAAACAAGATTTGGTTTTATGATACCCCGGATCTTGGAAGAGATTCGATGGGGAACAATAAGAAAAGAATTAGGATCTTGAAGTTCTCGAGGACTCGGAATATCCACGCATGGATCAATTCATCCCGAAAGGAGAACGGGCGCAATGATACTAATCTGCGAAGGGAGCACTTCTAATATCAGAGCCTAATATCGGCGTTTTCTCATCCCAAGTATCAACGAAACAACTTCTCGTCAACGTTGTGGCAGCGGAAGCGGCCCTGAGTCATCTGTCTGTCTTGTAGGCGATCTTGTGATCGGGAGTTCACTTGCTCATTGTCCCTGTTCTATTCAAAAGTGTGCTTCCGGGCAATCATATCTCATCACGAGGCGAAGCTCTCAGGGCGCATGACCCACGACCACTGACGCGGTGGGCTAGAAGATGTTTCCTTTCCCACGAACACACTTAACTCTTTCCATATGTTTCTGTTTATGACGCAAAGTTTGTTCAGGTCGTTCGGGACCCGAATTTAGGATTGTCTACAACTTGGAATACAACCAACCGTTTCCATGAATAACGTGGACGAGCGCTACACAGGTGGGAGGACTACTTCTGTTCATAGGAGTACTACTCTCCTTTTAGACGAGGTGGACGGCGTCCTCGGCTACGTCACCTTCTTCACCAACATGCTTGCCTTGGTCGCCGTCGTCTTCTGCTACTACCACAGGGAGAGGGTGGAGCCCCCCCTATAATCTCTTGAGAGTGCAGATAGCTTGGAGTTATCGTTCTTTTTCTAGTGCAAACTTTCCCTCCAGACGCCAATGGCCCGAATATATGACCCTTCTTTTCAGTTCGCTCGCCGTCGCAACATCGCCATGCATGTCCTCAACGTCGCCGTCACCGCCCTCGTCATCATCAACCTCTCCTTCTTCCAGAGTAATCATAAAAATTGTAGTTTACATATAATACAACAACTTTTACGGCAAACACTACTTTTTCCTCTTTCTGCTACGTTGTTATTTAAACTGTTCCAGATTCCAGAAGACGATATATTTTCAGACACACTCGACCGCATGATCCTGCACTTCCACTGAAGGGAACCGCGCGCAGAGTCAACGACAATGTAAATCAGTAGCTATTTTCATCGAAAAGTCAATACTCGAATCACACAAAATCAAACGGAGTTCTCCACTGTTTCTTATGTGTCAACTCCATTTTATTGAAAAGCGACGAAATGAGAGAGTATTATGTAGTTCTGGAAAAGAAGACTGACAAGGGAAGGCTTTGGAGCGTACCCAGCGGATCCGAGTCGGACCGGGGGCGCTGCACTACTATGGTCCCCAAACTAAAGAATACGCATGAAATTTTTCCCCTCGAGTCTACCAAGGGTGCTAGAAATCCATGATGGGGGTATCATGGTAAAAAAATTGGTGAAAATCAACATGTTCGAAATGAACTAAATAGTACTCCAATGGTCACAATATGCTGTTTAGGGTCATTTTTGAGCAATATCAAGAAAAATATTTTTTGACTTTTTTGAGGTAAGGGGGGACCTCATGAAGATTTTTCTAGCCATGATACGGGTATCATGGTCCTAAAATCGGTGAAAATTGAACTTTTGCGGAATTGCTCAATAACATGCCAAAATAGCATATTATGATGTTTGGAACACTTTTTGGACCATTCCGCAAAAGTTCAATTTTCACCGATTTTTGGACCATGATACCCGTATCATGGCTTGAAAAATCTTCATGAGGTCCCCTCCTTACCTCATAAAAGTCAAAAAATATTTTTCTTGATATTGCTCAAAAATGACCCTAAACAGCATATTGCGACCGTTGGAGCACTTTTTAGTCCATTTAGAACATGATGATTTTCACCGATTTTAGACCCCCATCATGGATCTCTGCCCCTTCATGGATCTCTATCCCCCTGGTAGTGAGTCGAGGGGAAAAATTACATGAATATTCCTTGGTTTGGGGACCATAGTAGTGCAGCGCCCCCGGTCCGACTCGGATCCACTGGGTACGCTCCAAATCCTTTCCTTGTGAGAATTTTTGGCGATTGTAACTCTGCTGAACAGCAATAAGGCTAATATAAATAAATTTATCAAGGCGATGAATAGGAAAAACTTCAGTTTGCGAGCACCATGAACTGAAAAGAAACGGTCGTCTTTGATTATATTTGCTTGTATTACTAGGACGGCTGAACCACTTCGGCAATCCGACATCAGTTCCTTCTGAATGCTCGGGGGTGCATTTTGGAATGTCGTCTTGGCCTGAATTGTCGAGTTCATGATTCTGTTTGAAATTTGCTCACCTTGATCATCAGTTCTTTTGTGGGCACATTAAGGTTGGTGAAAGGAATGCTAAAGATCTCATTGGCTATTTTACGTGCCTCCGGAGACAGTGTTGCCACCGTCTTATTCAGCTGGAAATGTTGCTTTATGTCTTGACTGAATGAGATTGAGAACCTCGTCAAGAATAATGGGTGTGGAAGACTATAGGAATGTCTTCAGCTTGACGAGAGTCTCGACGTTATCGGAAGTCAACTTATCTAGCGCATGAAGCGTTTGGTTCAACGACGTCTCAGCATTTCCGAGTACGGATTTGACCTGTACATTATAAAAAGGGCTGGAAAATTATGCACCTTATGGCGAGTTTCGGCGTCCAGAAGAGTGAGAAGCATGTAGTATTCAATTTTGAATCGGAGATCGAACGGATAGGGTCCAAGTGCACCGTACTTAATTTGCAGTATAATAAGGCTTGCAAATCTAACAACCTTTTCAGAAAGGGAATAAGCAATCAACGCGAGCTCCATCTGTGCACTCTTCGAAGCGCTACAGAAGATTTCCTCCATCTGACCAAAGAAACTCTTGATGATGTAGACATCACTATTATAACCTTGCTCTGGAGAACGTCGTAGGGAGTGTCAATTTCATTGTAGTTCAGACCGTGCATTGCTCCGGTAACGCCTTTCGCCTCTGGAGACAGCTTGGACGTTATTTGAATAAACTGAGAAAAAGATGCAAGTTAGAAAATATTGTTCGTACCGCCTGCATGAAACGCTTCTCTGCTTCGCCGAAGAGAGTTTTAACGTTGCGAAGCGCAACCTGATAAGATGTTGGTGAATAAGAGGGATGGGTTGGTTGATACCGTTTGCCTTGCACAGTCCGCCGGAATGGGATTGAGCGCGTCGAGTGCCTTCAGTTTATCCGTTCTGCTGGTCGTGGGATCGTAGAGGATCGAGATGATCTGTTTCTGATACAAAAAGAAGGAGCGCTAATGGGCAGACCTTTGCTTTGTTGATGCTTTCTACAAAGTCGAGATGGTAGAGGAATTCTCCGTCGGGCATCTACAAAGGGACAAGAGTAATGGTAAATCACCAAAATGTGGATATTACGAAACATTTTTTTAAAACTCGCATCGATCGGGTCGGGTACGGCACTCGAAGACCGAAGAAGTGAGAAGAGGACGATGAGAGTAGTGGACAGGAGGCGATTCATCTTCATGAGGTGAGTGAGGGAAGGTGAAGAGGTTCATCCTTTTATAGTCACTTGGATGACGGCGCAGAACCGAGGAAGAATAGAATTCGATGCCCAAAGTACGTCGTTAGCCACTTTCGACAATTCACAAACGTGGACTCTCTTCTCTCCTTTCGGGGTATCTCGAATGCAATGATAGAAGTTGACATCAAAGAGACGCAGAGCTTCATAGCCGTTGGGCATTCAGAATCAAGCACTTTGACACCGAAAACGAGTTGGAATGGCGGAATTTCCCATTTGTTATCTAGTTATCCAAACTCTGTTAATGTACTGGGGCGGTGATGGTTCGAAAAGAAGGATAACTCCTATCCAACTTGATACTAATCTTGGTTTTGACAGAGAATGGTCAAGGTAACTATAAACTCCATCGTGAGATGTGAGTTAGAAAATATATGTAGTTCGTACCGCCTGCATGAAACGCTTCTCTGCTTCGCCGAAGAGAATTTTAACGTTGCGAAGCGCACCCTGATAAGACGTTGGTGAATAAGCGGGATGTGTTGGTTGATACCGTTTGCCTTGCACTGTCCTCCGGGATGGGATTGAGCACATTGAGAGCCTTAATCTTTTGCAATCTGCTGGTCGTGGGATCATAGAGTATCGAGATGATCTGTGCTTGGTTGAATAAGAAAGAGCAGCACTGGAAGAACCATTGCTTTGTTGATATTTTCGACAAAGTCGAGATGGTAAAGGAATTCTGAGTCGGGCATCTACAATGGTATGATTGTTCTTGTGACGAGGAGCTTCACATTATTGACTGGAGTCGGATTCAGGAGACGGTTGAACTGAAACAACTATGTTCTTAGTAGATTCAAAAGAATTTACGAATTGTCCATGGTGATTATCGAGAGAAAGAAGCTCCTTTGTTGCACTTGCATATTCGACTTGTTCAAGAATGTTCTTTATCTGCAGAATATTACAAACTCTTCATCAGATTTGAGACTGCTAACCTTGTTTCGGATTTCCGTGGTCGGAGCATCAGGATAATTGTATGGAACGTCGAAGATGTAATGAGCCAAACGGGTCGCTTGCGAAGAAGGGTTGGATGCATTGACTTGTTCGAGGAACTGAAAGAATGGAGAGTACGGAGGAGATGGGTAGGAGGGGCACGAATGGAACTGTCCGCTGTCTCGCCTCCATGTGGTATGCCAGAATATCGTCGAGAGCGGCCTGATGGACATCACGGAGTGTCATGACCCAGGAGGTATGTACCTTGGACGGCTTGCATTCTCCGCTCGCTATATTTCGGATCGCTTCGGCTTTCTGATTCCTCGAGAGCTCCTCACTGTTGTATATCCAATTGACCTGAGTATCATAATGACTTAGACGACACCAAACAGCCAATACCTCATCGCGACTGCAGTTGTCGAGTTTCTGCAAGAGTCCATCAAAGTCCTGAAATGGAAAATTTATTTTTAGATGACCCAAATTTATAAGAAACTTGGCATAGGAATTAACTAAATCTCACCTCAAATGGGTCGGGAACGGCGCTCGAAGTCCGAAGAGAGATGAGAAAGAGGAGAATAGTGAAAAGAAGATGGTTCATCCTGATGATGTGAGTGAGGGAAGGGGCAGAGGTATAGTCTTTTATAATCGCTTGGATGACGGCTCAAACCCTAGATAGAATTGAGTTCAATTCCCGAAAGTACGTCGTTAGCCACTGTTGACTATGCCCTAACCGTACTTGAGTATTCAAAGGGAGGAATGGAAGTCGATATCAAAGAGACCCAGAGTCCCATAGTGTTATAAATTCAGAATCCGGCAATTTCGCCACCGAAAGCGAAGTTGAATGGCGAAATTTCCCATTTGTCACATCTTAATCCAAAATCGGTCATGTCAGGGGCGGTAATGATTCGAAAAGGAATGGTAACACCTAACCGTCTTGACTTGTTACGAATTTGTTAATATCGTCAAGGTGGCAGCGATAAGCACCGCCGTTTCTCGTTTCCATGTAAAAAGACGGTACCGGTTCTACCCATCTGAGGGCAGATCCATTGTCGATTCGGTAGAAGACGTGATTGACCATGAATCCCGAGGAGTCGTCTACTCAAATAATTCTAATGTCCCTCTTCCGCGACACAGGATATCACCATAATATCTTCTGAACCAAATAGAAAATCATCTAACGTTTTGCATAGTTGGACATCTCGTGTAACCGATGTGTTGCCAAAAATTGAAATGGGTCTGAAATATATATGTGACGGAACGTTTAGTTCCCACTCAATAAAATAGAAAGCGCCCCCCCACTTGCCTCACCCTTTCCTTTTTCCATTTTCGCTGTTCCAAAATCCACTGTCTCTTACGGCGCTTATGAAAAATGATATCGCTGATCTCTTTTTGTTAGTTTTATCACGATTCGCGGCACCTTATAAGGTTTACTGGTCCTTTGAAGTCGCTTAGGTGATCCTGGAGCAAGTCACGGAGATTGTGCCGGTGGCTGTCCATGAGGAGACGTCGAGCTCCGTGACCTCCACTTTTTCTCGGGCCACCTTCGCGCCGAGCTCCGTAACTACTTAGTTTGGGCCATCTCCGGGAAGAACTCCGCGACTTCTGGTGCCAGCTCCTCGACGAAATCCATGACCTCCACTTACAACAAATTTGGGACCACCTCCTTGTCCTGCACCGCGAGAGCTCAGTGACCTCCACTCTTTCTGGAACCACACCCGTGAAGAGCTCTCTGACATCCACTTAGTCTGGGATCATTTCCGGGACTGACTCCTTAACTTCCCCTTAATTCAGATGGAACCCATGGTCAAGTGGCTTACAAACATTCAACCTCAGATTCCTTTTGTCCGCGAAGATTCAAGAGAACTGTCTGCTACGAGCAAAAGTCATTGGCGCGCAAAAGTAAAGGCGGGCTGTTGGATGAACAGCAACAATATTCAACTTTATTGCAGTTTTGAACACGCATCTATCATTTCATCTTGTCGACCATTTGGATCTGAAACGTAGGGTTTTCAACATAAGAAGAAGGCTCCTACGAGTTTCCCAAGATGTCCATTCAGTGCGAGTAGCTCCTTCTTGACTTCGTCGTCCGCATTCATCTGCCGTTTTATCTCAGTTCACAGTCAATTTGATCATTCGTGAGCATTTGATCGAAACTCGGCAAGCAGGACAATGTCGGCCACATCTGGCTTCTCGAAAGGTCCTTCAGCGGCAGCCTTAACCACTGCGAGAGCTTTCGTAGACAGACGGGCATTATTCGCTTCTTGCATGAGCTGAAGTGTGCGGATGGAACAGGAAGGGATGGAGTTTACTCACGAAAGGGACAGTCTTTTCGCGCGAAACATCGTGGAACGCGAGAAGCTCGTCGATAACCTTATGATGTCATCGATCTAATGTGAGCAAGTCGAATCTGGGAATGGTTACCGTTTTGTCCACTCCAGATGCTCCCTTCAACTTTTCGACTTCCTTTCTCTTTTGATTGATCGAATATTTGTTGTTGTCATAGATGGCATAGACCTGGAGCACATTTAGAGGGCATGCATTACAGTACCTTAGTCAAAGTTGCACTGTCGAGTTTCTCAGCGATAATGTCCCACTCCTTGTATCCCTGCAGCGCAAAAATAGATTTCTTCCAGTGAAAATCTCACATCGACGGGTTCAGTGGTTGGTGCGGCTGCTGACAGCACTGCGATGATGCACAGCACAGTGACAGCGAGGAAGCGGTCCATTCGAAGAGGGTAGTGTGGTGAAGTCGTGTCACTGTATTGCAGGTCTACCCGTTATAGGATGTTTCGAAAAAAGAGGGATAGACGATTACGAACAGACTCAGAGTTTCAGTGTGCTGAGAATTCAAATTTCGGCAATTTCGTCACCGAAAACGGGGTTCAATGGCGGGGTTTCCCATTTATCCTCTCGTTATCCAAAATGGGTAAATTCGATCGTTATCCAACTTCACTAAATGTGATGATGCTGCGAAACGAAGGGCGGCGCCTAGATACCTGTTATCATTTTTCTAGTTGACTCAGAAAACGTGAAAATTTATCTCCTTCTTTCCCCATTCGTACGTAACATACGACGACGGATTTGCCCAGCTGAAGCCAAGTCCACTCCAATACCGAGGAGAAGTCGTAATTGGCCATGGAGCCTTGGGCGGCACTCGAGAAGGGGGAATTATCGTCCACCAAAGCAATTCTATGTACTTGAAAATGGAGTTGTAGTTTTGCATAGTTGGACATCGCTTCCAACCAATGTGTAACAAAAATTCTTCACTGGGTTTGAGGTACATGCGGCGAAATTTTTGCCTCGAAAATAGAATGCGAAAGACTCATGTTCCGACTATTTATTCAAGGGTCGAAAATGAATTGTAAAGAATCGCTGAGCAACTCATACTAGTGCTTTTTCCACGATTTCTGTGGGTAAATTCCCGGAATAACAAAATATCTTCGATTGCAATTTCGTGTCCCCTTTTCTGCTTTGTCGGCCTCTTTAACGATGTCTACTTCAACACGCTGTCCGAGACACAATCCACACAGAGTAACATTCTGGATGACCTTCACATGAATGCAAATGTTTTTGATGCCTTTCGCCTTTCTTCGGAACAGAAAATGTGTCCCTTCCACTAGCTCTCCCCGGCATTTTTCTTCTAGTGCAACTTGGATGAACTAGCAAGAACAACAACATTAAAGTTTATTGCAGCCTTGAACACTCTTATCACTGCCACGTTTCGATACTTCGGAACTAAAAAGAAGGATCTTCAAGATATAAAGAGGATTCCTACGAATTCTCTAAGTACTCCAGGCAACTCGAGTACCCGATTCTTGATTTCATCGTCCACATTCATTTGCCTCTTCATCTGAGTTCACGGTCAATTAAATCTTTCGAAAGAATTTCGTCAAACCTCGGCAACTAGAACAGAATAGGCCACGTCAGGCTTAATGTCAGATGCATTTATTGCAGATATAGCAAATTCGCGAGCTGCCGGAGTCATTGTGTCGTTATGCTTATCTAGTTCTTTCAAGACCTGGAGGTAGCGGATGGAAGAGGAAACGGGGGAGTTGCTTACGAGAGGAGCAGTGTTGAATTCGAGGATCTCGTCGATAATCTGATGCAGTCATCGATATGTCAAATCTGGGGAAGGGATACCGTTGTGTGCACTCCAGCATTTCCTTTCAATTTTTCGAGTTCCTGTCTCTTTTGATTTGTCGATGAGTCCATGTTTCTTTGGATGGCCAGTACCTGGGGTAGAGAAATAAGTTACTTGGCATGCACTATAGTACCTTCTTACGATTCGCTTCATCGAGTTTCGCCAAGATATCGTGGAACTCCTTGACGGCACTGCTCAAATTGGTTGGAGCTGCTGCTGCTGTTGACAGTACTGCTATGAAGCACATCACAGTGACTGCGAGGAAGGGGGCCATTCGGAGAGGGAAGAGTGGCGAAGGCGTGGTGACGCCCTGCTGACTTCTTCTATTTATACTGTGTTTCGACAGTAGTTTTAGAGCGTTAGAACAGGGAGACGCAGAGTCTCATCGTTTTGGGCATTCAGAATTCGGCAATTTGGCCGTCGAAAATCTGTTGTTTGAATGGGGAAACTTCCCATTTACCATCTCATTATCCAAATTCGGTAAATGTGCAGAGGCAGGGCCGACAATAGAATGATTTTGCCTGTGAAACGTGGAATTTTTGGATGGTCTGTAGGACGAGGGATCTGCCCTTCTGAAGCCATCGGCACAGTCCAATGCCAAGAAGGCATCGCACATAATTAGCCATGAGTGGAACGACACTCCAAGAGTGGGTATTGCCATGAGTCTGCTAGCAAAAAAATCCGCTTCGAATATCTCCAGTACCACAAGCTCTTAAAAGTTACCTTTTTCTGGGATTTGTTTTGGGACCATATTCAATGGCTCTGCCAAAGGACAGTTCTTCCCCTTTCGGTCGCGAAGATATAGTAAATCATTCGCTAACCGCAGTAAGTTCGTCAACACCACTCTGGCTCTAGGCAATAGTAGGCCGGCCAGCGCCACCTTATGAGCACCTCTTGCGTAGAAGACACAACTATCAGGCGGGTCAGGCAAGTCCATTTTTTCTGGGGATTCCCTTAAGAGATCCGTGACATACACAGATGTCTTCGATATGATTGCGTCCCTTCCACCAGCTTTCGCAAAGCATTGAAAGATCCTTTGCAATTTGGATGAAGGAGGCAAAATATCAATATTCAGCTTTATTGCAGATTAGAACACTCGTGAATCACTCCACCTTTTCCTCATTGATTTCATTGAACTGTAAAAAGGATCTTCAAGATAAGTAGAGGGTTCTTACGAATCTTCCAAGATATCCGCCCATTCCGAGCAGCTGGTTCTTGACTTCTACGTTCGCGTCCATCTGCCTTTTTATCTGATGTCACTTCCAACTTTATTTTTCGAGAGCATTTGGTCAAACTTCGGCTTCTAAGATGATGTCGGCCACATCCGGGTTCTTGTAAGGTGCTTCCAGGGCAGCCTCAGTCACTGCGAGAGCTTCGGGAGACAATTTGGCTTTCTTTGCTTCTCCCATGAGCTGAAAAAGGCTGTTTAGAGCGGAAAGAGTTCCCTCACAAAAGGAACGGTTTTGTCGTGCGAGTCGTCGTGGAATGCGAGGAGCTTGTCAATAGTCTGATGAAGCAATAGATTTGAGAAAATCGAAGCAGGAAAAGGATACCATTGTGTCCATTCCAGATGCTCCCCTCAACGTTTCGACTTCCTTTCTCTTTTGATTTCTCGAATGTATGTTGTTGTTATAGATCGCATAGATCTGAGGCAAAGCATTGGTTCCCTCCGGATCGACTACACTACTTTTCTCGAGTTGGTTCGTCGAGAATCTTCACAATATCGTGGAACACCTTGAAGCCCTGCAATGCTAACTTCACTTTGTTCAAATGAAGTACTTGCATCGACGGGATCATCAGCGGCTTCAGCAGACAGCACAACGATGAGGAACAGCGCAGTGCCAGCGAGGAAGCGGGCCATTCGGAGAGGAGGAGTGGTGAAGGCGTGGTGATACTCCGTTGGATTCTTCGATTTATATTGTGTTTCGACAACAGTTTTAGAGCAGTAGTACAAAGCGACGGAGAGCATTCAAAATTCGGCAATTTGGCCTTCGAAGTGCCAATTTGTTTGAATGGCCTGTCGAAAATCAGTTATTTGAAAGGGGGGACTTCCCATTTGCCTATCCAGAATCGGTAAATGTAAAGAGGGGGAGCCGACAATAAGAATGATTGTACCTGTGAAACGTGGCATTTTTCTTGCTGACTCAGAAAACTACTGTTCTACTAAATAAGAAGTTCTTCTTTATTGGTTGGTCCGTAGGGAGCGACAAGGATCCGCCCTCCTGATGTCATCGGCCTGTCCAATGCCGAGAAGGCCTAATTAGCCATGAGGGGAACAACGCTGCAAGAGTGGGTATTGTCTCGCGCCCAAGCAATTCTAATTTCCCGTTCCGCGACACTGTGTTTATCTCATAGTCCCCCTCTGTATCTCTGGAACAAAAGGAGCTACTAATCTGAAATTTTGCATGCTAGTTGGACCTGGATTCCAACCGAAGCCTGCTAAATTAGAGCAACAAACGATTTGAACGCAGATATATGGGAAGCTGACATTTTGCCTCCCGATCGATAAGTTAGAATTGCTTGGGCGCTTGGCAATAGTAGGCCGGCCAGCGAAACAGATCGTCCACCTTAATGAGTACTTCCCATGCGTAGAAGACAAAAAACATCAGGCGGCTCAGATATTGTGCCGAGCCACAGAACTCTCCTAAATGCCCCCAGCTTTTCGAGCTGGGGGAATCTATGGCTGATTCCTTCCACACTTCGGTTGGAACTAGCGGAGCTACGCTCCGCTATTTGGGGGGGCTTCGCCACCCAAACCGGGCTGCCGGGTGGGGGGTGCGCCGTACGGGGAGTGGCCGGGGGGGGGG
>JACMIG010001609.1:0-19287 GCA_014805385.1 Levipalatum texanum
TTTTTTGGGGCTTTCTTTGGTGGGTTTTTTACTATTGGCCATTTATTCCTCTTCCTTCCTTGGTAACCAGTCCGGGCCCTCATTTTTGCATGAACTTCCGTTTTACCCCCCCCCCCCCTCTTCCCCATAATCGGTCGACCTCAGCACCCACTGTTCCAAATTTTGGCAATCACCTCGGGGGGCATCTTGATCACTGCCATTTTGGCGCCCGCTAAACATCCTAGAACCGCGTCGAATATGAACGGGAGCCGCTGTTCCTTTCAAATCATTGGTTGTGCTTCGGTGTCTCGTCTTCTCCCCCCTCCTCACTTTTCTACCTCCTCCCTGCCTTCAAATCGTTGCACTCTGGCCCCGCCCCCATCCTCCATCTCTTCTTGCCCCTCTCCTCGTCCTCCTCCACCCCCCGTCCTCTCTTCTTCTTCATCCCTCCACAACTACCTCATCCTTCACATCATCATTCATCCTCCTTCCTCCCTCCGTAACCTACATATGTACTCTTCCTTCTCCATCTCCTCCTCCTGCCCCCCTGCTTAATCGGTTATCCTTCGACTCCAACCCCTCCTCCTCCTCCGTCGTCGCCGACATTGCGAGCACGTCGTCGTCTTTGTTTCGTACAATCCAGCGTCCTTTCTGGGGGGAGACTCCGTATCATGCTTGAGATCTCTAACAATCTATTCCCGTAGTCTTGATTGAAGCACCAACAGTTACGAGTTACTCTGCGGACGCACATGGGCAATCCCATGACAGTTTTTCTACCCGCTCCCTTGACTAGGCGTGCTAGATCGTGACCCAGGTCGTCTTTCGGCCCCTCGCCCGCTCTATTTCCCTAAACCCCCCTGGCTCCTGTCTTGACACTATCGACGTGCCGTATATCTCCACTCTAAATCACCAGGCAGTAGTCTTGTCACCGTTGGCGCGGCTTTTATCTATATTGTCTCTTGTCTCTTCTCGGCATCTTGGAATAGAGGACCGACCTCTGACCATGAGGGGGCAGTCCTATGCGAGATGTTCACTGGCCTAATCACTCTACTCTCCGCTGGGAAGGCAGTGAATCGGTGCCGATCACTGATCTCGCCAAATTAAGCGGTGGCTTTAGATGGATTTGGAAATAATAAATTCGATATAGTAAATGGGGGTACGGTAGATTTGCTTTCCCGCCAAAATGCTAAACCGCTATCAAGCCTATAAAGAGACACCGAGACCCGTATCACTCATTAGATAAGCCAGAGGAATAGTGGGCTTTGGGATGTTGCGAATCGAGAGGGGTCTTTAGTGTTAGGAGAGTTCTGTCGGTATGGGAGCTGTGCCCAAAGCTACCGTACTCCCGGTCGCCCTTCTTTCTCTATCTATCAACAATTGGCCTTCGACGCCCTCAAAACAGTCTCAATGTTGTTGATCGATGGACGCTCGAACCAAAGAGTCTTGGACTTCTCCTCCCCTTCCCACTGTTGGAAGTTGTTATCAGACTGCGATGAGATCTAGGAGTACCGTAGTATTCAGCGCTCCTCATGCTCTGTCCGGGTGTTTACGAATGGCCCAGCCCTTCACCTTCCTCCCTAGCTGACTAGACAGCAGTATCATTTATCCAAGAGGGCCAGTTTGAACTCCTCCAAAGTCGGCCGGTCTCAACGCCCACTACTGCAGAGCCGTGCAATCACTCTCTGCGGCCACTTGATTATTGCCATTTAGCGGCCACCGATTGGCAAATATCTTCAGCCCGCGCAGAATTGGAATAGGAGTTGCTATTCCTTTCAAATCTCCCCTCCTCCTCTCCTTTTCCCTCGGACACTTCCCCTTCTTGTTTACAAGCGAGATTCGAAAGCGTGGGCGTTTTGAATCGAGCGATGTTACCGTAGACCCCGCGAGTGTTGCCTTTCCATCTTCATAACTAGCTTCAGTAGAGATCTGGAAACATGGATCTCTGATGGTCTGCCCCCTGTCCTCTTTCTCCATCCTGCCTCGAAACGAATAGCTTGATTGTGGCCGGGCTCTTCGGGGGTACTGTAGATTTTGGCGCCCACCAGCTCTGTTTGAACGCTGTAGAAAAGGGCATCTTATCCCATCAAGCGATGGCCATCTTTATGCTCCGATTGAACTTCTCCTTGTCGGTCCAGAAGAGCGGCCACTATTCCGCCGTCAACCCATTACTTTGGGAGGGCTGCTTGTCCTTTTGGTGCCCGGAGAGGGCATCTACAGTACTCCGCCGCTAAAGAGTCAGCGCCGCTCTTCTGCCCTAGCTCTCTTTCCGTCATCCTCCTCCTCCTCCTCCTCTTTCTCCTCCTCCCATCGCCTTTGGTCTTGTCTCCCTTCCGTCTCCTTTACACTTCTTTCGAGGCTAAGGTTTCATTCATCTTCCCGAACACACGGCGGACTCGAGGCAGTCCGTGCCGTCTTTCGAATGCGTTGTATCCTCGTCGTTGATTGATGTATCCCGTGCGTGCCGCGATCTCGAGTGTCCCGATGTCGATTCGATTGATTACAGGTGAACCATGCCCAAACCCCAGAAGTCTTCGAACAAGCCCAAGCGGAGGAGGAAGGGCATGAAGTCGCTGTTAAGCCAACGCAAGGGCGGTGTTTCGAGCATCAAGAAGGACCGCATGCGGAAACGCCTCAGTGTGGTGAGCAGAATTGATTATCGAATAATTTAAATTAATTATTTATTAATTTACTGTATTCTAGAAGGAGCGAAAGGCAGCGAGGCAGGTAGCAGGCGGGGAGGTATGTATTACGATAGACGGCTTCGTCCCTTAGAAGAGGATAGAAAACTAGGAAACCTTGCAGGTAACCCAGACGATCATGGCGAGAAGAGAAGAGCTGATCCAGCGATTCTCAGTCCCCCCGCCGTTCAGAGGGAAAGATGTAAGACCATGGCCAGGCCTATCAAATACTATGCCGCCCTTTATAGAGAGCTGCCAACGGCCGCTTCGCCAAGATCGTCGCCAAGGAGAAGAAGAACGATGACCCCGAAGTTCCCAGGGCAGGAGAGGAGAACGAGGAAGAGGTCAGGGCAGAAAAGCGGTGAACAGGATGCTTTAGCCATTTCTTCCGAAACTTCTTCCTTATAGGGCGAGCAGCCTATGATATCGCTTCTCTCAATTTTCTTTTGCAGGCCAATGACGACGTGGAGGCTGTGCCAATCACACCGAAGAAGCGAGGCCGCCCGCCCAAGAATCGACCAGTCAAGAGCGAGTCCTCGGTGAACATTTGTCTTGCTTGAAATCGAGTGCTTAAAGAAATATTGCAGTCAACTTTGCCCAATGGAAAACAATGATAAGTAAAATATTTCCAGGACGAGGAGGACCTTCCGACGTCATCCACCATCGCCTCCAGGAAGAGCACAAGGCCTCACAAGCAGCGAGTCATCGAAAAGGACGAGATCACTGTGAGATTGGGAGCTAATTGGGGCAATGGAAAATATTAAATAAAAATACAATGTGATCACTTGCAGTCCGAGGGAGAGGGTCCCTCGTCCAGGATCGTCGTCAAGGAGAAGAAGAAGGAGAAGGAGTCCTCCGACGCCGTAGTTCCCACGGGAGGAGAGGACAACGAGGAGGAGGACAGGGCAGACCAATCGGTGAACTGGATGCTTTAGCCATTTCTTCGGAATCTTTCGAGGCTTCTTCCTTATATGGCGGGAAGCCCATAATTTCGCCCCCGTCAATGTTCTCTTGCAGGCCAATGACGAGAAGAAGACTGTGCCTAGCACACCGAAGACCGCCAAGCGAAGCCGCCCGCCCAAGATTCGGGTAGTCGACAGCGGGTCCTCGGTGAATATTTGTCTTGCTCGAACTCGGGTGATTAAGAAATATTGTAGCGACAGTGAGGAACAATGATAAGTAAAATATTTGCAGGACGAGGAGGACCTTCCGACGTCCTCCACCATCGCCTCCAGGAAGAGCACAAGGACTCGCAGGCAGCGAGTCATCGAAGAGGACGAGATCACTGTGAGCTTGGGTGCTAAAGGGGCGAATGGAAAAAATTAAATAAAAATACAATGTTATCACTTGCAGTCCGAGGGAGAGGGTCCTTCGTCCAGGATCGTCGTCAAGGAGAAGAAGAAGGAGAAGGAGTCCTCCGACGCCGTAGTTCCCACGGGAGGAGAGGAGGACGAGGAGGAGGACAGGGCAGACAAATCGGTGAACTGGATGCTTTAACCATTTCTTCCGAAATTTTGGAGGCTTCTTACTTATCGGGCGAGCAGCCTATGATGCCGCTTCCCTCAATGTTCTCTTGCAGGCCAAGGACGACATGGCAAAGAAGACCCCCAAGCGAGGCCGCCCGCCCAAGATTCGGGTAGTCGACAGCGGGTCCTCGGTGAATATTTGTCTCTTGAATTCGACTGGACTAATTGCAAGAAATATTGTAGCCACATTTGCCCAGTGAGGAATAATGATAAGTAAAATATTTACAGGACGAGGAGGACCTTCCGACGTCCTCCACCATCACCTCCAGGAAGAGCACAAGGCCTCGCAGGCAGCGAGTCATCGAAGATGACGAGATCACTGTGAGTTTGGGAGCTAATTGGCGAATGGAAAAATTAAATAAAAATACAATGTTATCACTTGCAGTCCGAGGGAGAGGGTCCCTCGTCCAGGATCGTCGTCAAGGAGAAGAAGAAGGAGAAGGAGTCCTCCGACGCCGTAGTTCCCACGGGAGGAGAGGACAACGAGGAGAAGGACAGGGCAGACCAATCGGTGAACTGGATGCTTTAGCCATTTCTTCGGAATCTTTCGAGGCTTCTTCCTTATATGGCGGGAAGCCCATAATTTCGCCCCCGTCAATGTTCTCTTGCAGGCCAATGACGAGAAGAAGACTGTGCCTAGCACACCGAAGACCGCCAAGCGAGGCCGCCCGCCCAAGATTCGGGTTGTCGACAGCGGATCCTCGGTGAATATTTGTCTCTCTTGAATTCGAATGGACTAAGAAATATTGTAGCCACAGTGAGGAACAATGATAAGTAAAATATTTACAGGACGAGGAGGACCTTCCGACGTCCTCCACCATCGCCTCCAGGAAGAGCACAAGGACTCGCAGGCAGCGAGTCATCGAAAAGGACGAGATCACTGTGAGCTTGGGTGCTAAAGGGGCGAATGGAAAAAATTAAATAAAAATACAATGTTATCACTTGCAGTCCGAGGGAGAGGGTCCCTCGTCCAGGATCGTCGACAAGGAGAAGAAGAAGGAGAAGGAGTCCTCCGACGCCGTAGTTCCCACGGGAGGAGAGGACAACGAAGAGGAGGACAGGGCAGACAAATCGGTGAACTGGATGCTTCAGCCATTTCTTCCGAAACTTTGGAGGCTTCTTACTTATAGGGCGAGCAGCATATGATACCGCTTCCCTCAATGTTCTCTTGCAGACCAAGGACGACATGGCAAAGAAGACCCCCAAGCGAGGCCGCCCGCCCAAGGTTCGGCTACCCGACAGCGGATCCTCGGTGAATATTTGTCTCTCTTGAATTCGAATGGACTAAGAAATATTGTAGCCACATTTGCCCAGTGAGGAACAATGATAAGTAGAATATTCACAGGACGAGGAGGACCTTCCGACGTCCTCCACCATCACCTCCAGGAAGAGCACAAGGACTCGCAGGCAGCGAGTCATAGAAGATGACGAGATCACTGTGAGCTTGGGTGCTAAAAGGGGCAAAAGCGAATGGAAAATCTACTACTACAGAATTGGCGTGTTTGTCCGTAACGATATGAGCATAGAAGGGTCCTCAAGACCTGGGACAAAATTGGCCAAACGACTTTGGGTCCCGAGAAAATCTCTACCGGTCCGCCTGGTATTAAATAAACATGCAATGTTTACACTTACAGTCCGAAGGAGAGGGGCCTTCGACAAGGATCGTCGACAAGAAGAAGAAGAAGGAGGGGGAGCCCTCGGCCGACTCCGCCGCCGAAGTTCCCAGGGGAGGAGAGGAGTACGAAGAGGACAGGGCAGCCAGCCGCCGCGCAACCATCCCCAGCCTCCGCACCACCGAGGACGAGGAGTCCGACTACGAGCCCGTCGACCACCGGTCGCCGACGACGCTCGACGCCACCTTCAAGGCACTCAAGGATGAGGTGTGTTAACAGAAACAGTTACCATAGCAGGAAACCATTATAGTTCCAAGGGACATTATGGCAGTTCTAAGGGAATAGACTGTGGCTAACCAGAGGGATACGTGTGCTTGTAATATACTGAGTCCTTAGCCCAAACTTTTACAAAAATAAATTGAGCAGCCGACCGGGACAACCTCCCTCCTGAACGGCAATGTAAAATGACCACTTTCTTTGAGGTGGCCGCGACAGCCCTGGACATCGTCCAGCCCCTCAAGATGGCCCTCGAGAAGAAGCTCGGGAAGCGTGGAGCGCGCAACCTCTACGGTCCCCTCTACGATGCGGAAGTCCTCGCCCGCCGGCAACAGGTACAGATAAACAACAAAGATGACTTAGATTAGGAGTTATTTTCGGCGTGATTAACCATACGGAATGTACGACGCTTATCTCCCAACGATCTCCCTCCACAGTTCTCTCGCTTCTCTAACCGTTAGACAAGTTAGAGAAAAATGTACATTCCGCATGGTTAATTCCGCAGACAATATTATTACGTGTATTCAAAAATGCATAGAATCAACAGTTATAGATGGCTAAGTTGGATTCCTTTTCAGCGATACGGGCTGATCCAGGCTCAGGACACGCTCGTGCGGGATTTCCGGGATCGCCGACTCATTGGCCCTCCGATCCTCGTCCTCACATGCAGAGGAGGCCCAATGAGGGACCGCGCCCCAGACCTGAGAGGGGTTAGTATCTTGGCATTTACGGGATCCCCCAATCCCTTATTCAAGGTTAATTTTAACAAATTTTTAATTGAAAGACATTGAAATTAATTGAAAAGTTTATTTAATTGAAAAAGAGTTCAAAACCGTCTCATGCACCCCTTCTAAATGGCAGCATGCATATAAACCATACGACACCAAAGTATTGCGTGGATTCGTAGTGGTATTTAGCGGTCTGACACATCATCCCCATTCCGCTACAATAATGAAATCATTGCAGCTCAGCTCACTGAATGCGCTCTTCCCGGGCGTCAAGCGGTTCATTCATGCCCGCAAGGACAAGAAACCCTTCCTGGGCATCAAGTCAGTTTTTTATTCGATGCTCTATGACAAACTACAATCACAGATGCCCCTGCCAGTCGAGCCCCAGGGGACTGGAGGAGCACAAGGGCAATCCATCTCATGGAGGTCTGGAGCACGGGCGGCTCCTCCTCGCGAAGGCCTTCGCAGCCACCGGAATCGTCCAGGTACGAGATGAACTGATATATTGTCCGGAATTGAAGTGATGCGGAGGAGACGCGCGAACGACTCAGCGCTAAACAGCGAAATGATCTATCTTATGCGCTTGAAGATGGATCATTTCGCTGCTTAGCGCGGAGTAGTTGCGCGTCGCCTCCGCATCACTTCAATACCGGACAATAATTGCACTAGTCTGTTGTAAAATCAGATCGGAACAATGCCTTGCATCAAATACTCTTCATGAAAAGGACGCCGTTTACAGGACGAAGAAGGAGACCTCCCACTGCACACGGAGGAGATCGAGCCGCGCCACGTGTGGCTCTGCACTGAGGAGTGCTGCCGGGATGTGTGCAGCCAGCACATCGGCCAGGTTTGAACTACTACCCCGCTAAAAGTGTAATGAATGATCTCCTTGATTCATTATGCCGTTTACCGCGGAGTAGTTCGCGCGTCGCCTCCGAAACACTTTGATTACGGATAATGCATTGACTGAGTGAGGAAAAATTGGAGCTAGAGTATTGATCGAAATATTAAGTTGGTATATCCCTGACTGAATTCTGTTGAGCCCTTAGTGAGGGGTCGGCGGTATAAACGTTCCGGACAATACGCTCATCGCCCTGCGATCTCTCTCCACTGTTCTCTCGTTGTCTGGCGGTTAGAGATTCGAGTGAGCAGTGTATAGAGATCGCAAGGCGACGAGCGTATTGTCCGGAACGTTTATTCTGCCGACAATATATCCCTTTGTCTACCAATCAAAGAACAAGCGCTCATGGATAAATTGCAGATCAAGAGGACGATCAAACTCGTCCTGTTTGACGACCTGGACAAGGCGTGGTCGCTGGTGACCGCCGAGAACGCCGTCACGGGGACGATCCTCGTCGTCGGAGCAGGAGAAGTAGGTTTTTTGTTCAGATTTTTTTTATCACGAATACAGACGGCATTTATAAACTCTGCTATTGAGATGCAAAGAAGAGCACTCACAAATATCAATTATGAGACGAGAACTGTCCTTTGTCTATTATTTTGTGTTTTATGCTCACGTTGCATTTGCGGCGATTTCCTGCACCACTTAGCTAATTCATATCGGCCATACAAAAAATTATATTTCTTACTTTTACCGTTTTATTGCAGATCCTGCGCGAGGACGACAGGGAGCAAGTCGAGGACGAATTCGACAAAAATTACAACATCCAGCTCCCGGTGTAAGCTTAATCCAGCTTCTTCCGTTCAGAGAGATCTCATCGTCAATTCCCGATTCAAAAAGCAGCGAGACGGCTTTAGTCAATACGAAACTTTCAGCCTCGACATCGTTCACGGGAAAGTCGCCGAGCAGACCGGCTTCTCCCTGTACGTCCGGCAGCGGGTACGAACCACTCCAGTTATTCACAGTTTCAGAATGATTAACAGAATCCACCCTTAATAGTCTGGCGTCTCTTCGTTTGTCCAGTCTCTCATAGAGACGCCAGACATTTAAGGATGGATTCTGTCAACCATACCTTTTATTTGCTGTTTTCAGAGTTCGGAGCTGCGCTTCGTGGCGCACAGCTGTGCTCCGAACTCCCGCCTGCTGTTCGTGCACGTCGATAGGACAGGCGTCCCCGTCCCGGTTCTCGTCGCCCGCCGTGAAATCCTCGCGGGTAAGCGATTATACATTTCTTTTATTATGGCAGTTCCAAACCCTTCTACATTTGCGTTTTCTCTCCATTGAAAATAGTGTTCTCTCGTCTGCGCGCTGTAGAGCATTTCGCACCCAGGAGCGAAATGAAGACGGCTTTGGAACTCCCATAATATCTACCAAGCATTTCCCATTTATACTTATCTAATGTAGAGAATCTGAAATAAGAAAGATCCTTTCCAGGCGAGGAGATCACGATGGACTGGGGGGACGACCTCTCCTTCGCGTGCAGGGCCCACGAGGCCTGGGGGCGCTGCCGCGACAAAAGCCGTCTCCATGAGAAGAGCCAGGCGAAGCCGCAGCCCATCAAGGACGACGACGTAGACAAGGTTAATTGTAATCACAATGACGCAGGCCATAAAAACCGGTGAACTGGATGCATAAGCCAATCCTTCGGATACTTTCGAGGCTCATTGCTTATTGGTCGATTAGCCTATGGTCACAAAGTACTCCCCTCCATGTTCTCTTGCAGGCCGAGGACACGGAGGCTATTCCAACCACGCCGAAGACCTCCAAGCTAGGCCGCCCGCCCAAGATTCGGCTACCCGACGGCGGATCCTCGGTGAATATTTGTCTTTCTTGAGTTCGAATGGACTAAGAAATATTGTAGCCACACTTGCCCAGTGGAAAACAATGATAATTCAAATATTTGCAGGACGCGGAGGAGCTTCCCTCGTCCTCCACTACCGCCTCCAGGAAGAACAAGAAGCAGCCGAAGGACAACGAGCCCATCAAGGACAACGTCGGAAACAGCGTTAGTTATATTTACAATGACACAAGCCATCAAATCGGTGAACTAGATGCTTTAGATAATCCTACGGATATTTTCGAGGCTTTTTCTTATAGGATGAGCAGACAATGTTCCTGTCTCCTCAAAGTTTTTTTTGCAGGAGGAGGCTGTACCAACCACGCCCAAGACGCCAAAGCTTGGCCGCCCGCGCAAGATTCGGAAAGTCGACAGCGAGTCCTCGGTGAATATTTTTCTAGCTCGAGTTCGAATGGACTGAGCAATATTGTAGCCACCTTGCCCAGCGTGAAAAATTATAAGTGAAACCTTTAAAGGACGCGGAGGAACTTCCCTCGTCCTCTACCTTCGCCTCCAGAAAGAGCACAAGGACTCAGAGGCAGCGAGCCATGGAAGAGGAGGAGATCACTGTGAGTTTCAGGGCAAATGGGGCAAAAGCGTTTGAAAAATATTACATTCAAATAATGCAATGTTTGCACGTGCAGTCGGAGGGCGAAGGACCGTCCCGGATCGCGAGGCAGAAGAGGCACCAGGCAGTCGAGGAGGACGAGATTACGGTAAGTTCTTCAGCTAATAAAATACTAAATAAAAGTATTGTCGGCTGAATAAACGTTCCGGACTGTACGCTCACCGCCCTGCGGCCTCTCTCCACTGTTCTCTCGTTGTCTGGCGGTTAGAGAAACGAGAGAACAGTGGGGGGAGAACGCAGGGCGATGAGCGTACAGTCCGGAATGTTTATTCCGCCGTCAATAATACAATGTGTACATTATCAGTCCGAGGGCGAAGGACCTTCGACCAGGATCCCGGAGAGGAAGAAGAGGCAGCGCGTCCCGAGCCCCTCGGTGAGAATCTCATATTGCCGAGAACTCGAAACGTTCTAAATCCCACGCCCGGACTAGACCTTCGGGTTCTCCACAATAGGTCACATGGATTCTCATAGAGAGAGGCGAGAATGCCTTAAATGCACCATTTCAGCCCCGCCGCTCCGACTCCCACGGCAAGAAGCAGAAGGAGCAGCGCTGTTCCCGAAAGGAGGTGCACTACATGGAGGTGAGTCTGAAAGCTCACGGAGTAGGCAAACCCGGAGAATATCGCGCACGAATAACGGACTGTGCATACTTTTGTTATTCATGAAACGGTGTTAGAAGAGACATGTCGGAGTCGGCCTTTTGTATTTCCCGGACGTGACAATGCGATTGCTCCGGGTCCAATACTAATCCCACTTTGCAGAGCGGCAACGAGACGGGGGCAGAATCGATGGCGTCCAGGAGGAACGGCGAGAGCGAGTCCTCGGTGACTATTTGTCTAGCTTTACTACGAATGAATCAACCTTTGAAAGGAAGGAAATAATGCCTAGTATTTACAGGATTCCGCCGACCCGTCGTTTTCCATCGCCTCCAAGAAGGGCACAAGGCCTCCTCGCAGGCAGCGAGCCATCGAAGACGGGGAGATCCTTGTGAGTTTCAGGGCAAAAGGGACTGAAAAATATTAAATAAAAATAATACAATATTTGCACTTGCAGTCCGAGGGGGAGGGCCCCTCGTCCAGAATCGTGGCGAGGCAAATGAAGCCGCGGTCTTCCAACCCCTCGGTGAGACTATCATCCATTCAGACGATTCTCCTAAAACAGGAGAGAGAGCATTAAAACACCATTTCAGCCCCGCCGCTCCGACTCCAAGGACCAGGACAAGAAGAAGAAGGACAACCGACGAACGCGGAAGGTCGTGAAGTACAATGAAGAGGAGGTGAGTCTGAAAGAACAATTAGTATTGATAGACTAATAATGGACTGCGCGTGCTTTTGCTATTCAATCGGTCATGAAACGGTGTATGAAGATTCAATGATGCACGGAGTCCCTCATTGGTATTTGACGTCTGTGGAAATGAGAATGTTCCGTGTTCCATCCAACAATAAGCCCACTTTGCAGAGCGGGAACGAAACGGAGGCAGTGTCGAGATCTGCAAGGAGGATCACCAAGAATGCCAAGGCAACGAAGAGGTCGACTTCGAGCGTCGACGGAAGGGTGAGTGCCACTCGAATCAGCATGAATTAGTCAATTCCCTTTGCTGCATACCAAATTGTGACAGATTCAGTTCGGCATGGCATGTCTTTGACACAAGTATGCATTCACAATAATGGCGACCAGTCAAAAGTGCCATGTTTCGCAGTCGTCTGTCTCATCCTCATAGTCCATAGAGTTTCATGTCGGATTCCTTTTAAATTAGGGTTTAGTTGTTTTTATGTGAGCCAAAACATGTACACAAACTCTAAGCATGTGTGGAATGCGGACTATTTAGAAGAGTCGGCGAGCCGCCTCAGAGGAGCCTGCACCCTCTGCACCCTCGGGACAGGTAACGAGTGGTTTTTGTCTTCTAGAATGCGGAAAATGCCGCATGTTATCAAAACCTTGGGGATAAATGCAACGGACATGCCAGCATGAGTCTTTCAGCGGGAGAGGAAGAAGCGAGAAATCTTCTCGCCCGGCCTCCCTTCAGCTCCGAAGGAGCCATTCAGCTTCGGGGAGAAGCAGAAAGACGACGAGCGCGAGGTATACACAAATCTCCACGTCACTGAACATTCCCCATGTGCAGTACCT
This sequence comes from Levipalatum texanum, assembly GCA_014805385.1. NCBI lineage: Eukaryota > Metazoa > Nematoda > Chromadorea > Rhabditida > Diplogasteridae > Levipalatum > Levipalatum texanum. The sequence goes on from JACMIG010001609.1 coordinate 12,294, forward strand.
ATCGAGTCTCAACATAGCGGCCACAGGATCCGCGACCCTTACCGTAAGCAAAAAATAGTTAGGGCAATTGCGTGTGAATCCCGGGTGATGGTGATCCTGACGCTTGCGGTGTCCGTGAAAACATTGAGCACGCTTCCTTTCCCAATCTCCACCCACCCTTTTGAGTTCTAACAGTTTGGGTGTGTGACAATGAGCACTAGCACCGAATCAGAGGGAAGCAGGGGGATGCAGTTTTCTCCTCAGCTTCCGCTCGTGAAGAAAGAGGTGGTCGTCGTCGACTCGGATGGGAACGAAGAGCTCGGCTCAGAGCGCGAGGAGCAGCCATCGGTGAGAGTCCTTACAATATAGGGGGAAACTAAACCTGGTTAATACATTTTGATCCTCAAAGTCTGAAGTGCGGATTTGTGCGGAAACTGAAGTGCGAAGTGAAGTGCGGTATCATGGCGACAAGTGCATCTTGAATGCTCTTATCTTCAGGCCTCTCTTCCCGGCCGTTCGGCGTCGGCGAGGGAGATTGCGGGGAGCTCAGCGAAGCGTCTGCCTCCTCGTCAGGCATGGATCGATGCGAACAGGTCGCTCCGCGAGGAGCTCAACTCGGACCCCGAGGAGGGAAGCGTGGTTTCCGAAGTTAGTTTTGTCCTCTTTCTGGTGGGGATAGTAGGAAATAATAAATATATAAATCTTGCAGTGATGCCTTGTTTTCAAAAAGAAGGACAAATAGCTTTTGTGCCCTGAGTCTATCCTGAAGGTGGATCTAATACATCGATCCTTTCAGACGAGACGGACGAAGCGGCAGATCAGGCCCCCCAAGCGATTCCGCTCCGCCTCTGCCTCCGATTTCTCGGAGGGCGAGGGACCAAGCGTGAGCACACTTATTTTATCACTAGAATACCTGTATTTGTCCGAAGTATACAGTGGATCAAATACATAACAGAATATGAATCGCCTCGTTCAGCGCCCCATGAAGAAACCGCAGAAGGAAGCGAAGGTCGAGAAGAAGGACAAGGTGGATGGTGTGAAGTACCATCCCAAATACGACTCAGCCCCAAGGGACGTACAGGTATGTAATACCGAACATCTGACACCCGGCCGAAAAAACGTTTTCGATAAGGCGAAATAAGCTTCATCAAAATTCACAATCCAGGCCATTTGCCTCAGATGGGCGTAAATTAGGTGTTTTATTGTAGTGATTATTGCATTCTCTGGAACGTTCTTTTACCCTGTAATGGACATGCAGAACCAAATGCGCAATTCAGACGGTCTACGAAGTCCCCATCCCGAAGGAGACCCTGCAGGCTGCTCACAAGCAGCTTTATCCACCGCCCGTGTCCGAAGAAGACTACAGACGCCGCTCCGATCGGCTTAACGTTGTGGAGCCGGAGACGGTTGGTTGCAGGCATTGTATTTATCAGTAGAAAATAACATGATATACTTCGATGAGGTGACAAGGAAAAGTGAGAAGAACTCAACATTTACTTCAATGCAGTTCGACGACGCCACCGTCCGCCTGGCGAGGGAAATGTGGGAGACGGAGAGGCGCAGAGTGCTCTCGGGGATGAGCACCCATCCCATGATGGGCTTCGAGGAGGTCAGTCCTTTTCTTTCGGTCTCGCTCACTCTTTCCGCTAAATTATGAATTAAAAATCATTTTAATTGAGCAAACAATCCGTCTTAGTAAATGCGAGTCAAAATTGTAACACTCCTTGTAGGGTACTGTGAGGACGTTCGATCAGAAGCTGGACAGGTCATGGGCCCTCAAGGTCATGACGGATAAGGTGTTGGCGGAAAATACCGCCGAATACTACCCCGGCCTATTTCCCAACAACAGCTACACCAAGACTGCCTCCTTCAAGAAGGTTAGCAACTGTCTTGCATTAATTTTATATTCCGACGCGAATGGCGCCTGGTCTCCCATTGAAGGGAGCAACAGGTGTGTACAATGTTTCGAGCATGGCATATTTGTCATAGTCGGAACGCTCAAAAGAAGGCGGGATTATTAGCTGTGCTTTCAGAAGCAGAAGGTCGTACGGAAGGCCGAGGTGAAAATGAATCTCCACGAACGCGCCGGGGCCGTCTTCCTCGATGCCACCCCCTCCGCCCCATACCCGCCCATCCTCAAGAAGGTACGCAATACCGTACTTTTGTTCCTATGGTATAAACATTACGTCATGGGACTCATTTCATTGTACAATATTTCAGGTGATGAGGAAGTACAAGAAGACCCGCTCCTTCAAGACGTGGGAACGTACGTCGCTGCAGAAGATGCCGGCGCACGCAAAGGACCTCAAGTCTCTGCGGTCAGTCATTACAAGATTTTGTTCTGGGAGGAGGTGCAACAATGAGAGTTTTTTAGTGTGCTGAACCGTTTCGCAGAAACGTCCATGCTCATGATCGTTTTTGCAGGTGCGCAGAGGAAGGGGATTTGTGCTGCTCGGCAGGCTGCTCCGCATGGGTGAGTATTGCCCCAAAACAAAGCCATGAGCAGGCCTTTTCCCAAAGGTTAATAAGCTTGTTTGCTTAAGGAAGGCGTCCTGGCACTCGGATCCCGAGGGAAGGGACGCGTTGTGCCCAATGTGGCCGACGGAATTGGAGGAAAGATCCTCTACAGCAAGCCCCAGGAGACGAAGGACGAAGAGGTAAACTTCCACTTACAAAAGCATCCGAGTATGATAACACCATTGTCTAACAAAAAGCAATACTGCGTGAACTCTCTGTATAGTGCGATTGATATATTGTTATTGTGCAGAAGTGGTTACAAGCATTCCACGCTCTCAATCTCAAGAATGCGCTGCTTCCAGGGTCGATTCAAGATGCTGACGTCTAAGGAACTCGACGACCACGTGGTTGCACTCTGCAACCGCGGCTGCCACGGAGGACGCAGATGCCCGCAGAGTTCGGCTGCGGTCAGTTGATTCATATCCTAATAAAATGTAACGCCATGTCTGTCCGCCTGTATATACAGACAGACGGCCGCCCGTGAGCTTTTCGCAGATTATATCGCCAGTAATTTCTAGAAGGCGAAGTGAGGCATCCTACTTACTCCTCAATCCGTTCCTCGACAAAATAGTACCGAATGTCCTTGCAGATCAGGCGTACGTCCGTGCTGATTCTGTGGAGGGACCACAAGAAAGGCTGGTCGCTGTACAACTTGTACGAAGTCGAAGCCGGCACGGTGCTCGTTTCGCCCACCGGAATCGTAAGTTTCGCTCCTATTTTGAGCTCCGTGGTAAAAGTAGCGCAGAAGCGGCGTCATATTTTAAATCTAACAAGGGATGAGTACCAGTCTGGTATGGCGGATCCGAGTCGGGCTAGGGGCGCTGCATTACTTTCGTCACCAAACTACCAAAAACGTATTCGATGGGACAAACGCGTATACTTCAGTTTTCGAGACCCATGATACCCCCATAATGGTTTTATAGACCACCATGAGCTCCCCCCTTACCTCTAAAAAGTGCAAAAAACATTTTTGACAGAAATTGCCCAAAAACATCAACGACATTGGAGCACTTATTGATCGATTCCAGGTGGTTCCAGTGAAGTTCATTTCAACTGTTTTTACCACCCGGACTGGTACTCATCCCTTGTAAGCCATGTTCCGCTATCAAAGGCGGGTAACCGTCTCAAATTTATCACAAATGTTTCATTTCAGAATGATTTGATAACTCATTGCGGTCTTTTGAATGGGTTGGATTGAAGTTTTGGTGAAAATAAAAAAATTGCAGGCCATCACGAGCGCCGAGTACGCGGCAATGGACCAGTCCACAGCCAACCATTGGGTGTGGGGTCTCATTGGGTTCGTCGCTTTATTTTAGGCCTTAGGCCGTTGAAGGCGTAATAATTGAGCTTGAAATGGCGAGTACGTTGAGGTTGACAAGCGCATTTAAATGTGCGCTCGTTAGCGTACTCTCCGTTTCTCATGACTTGGCGAACATTTTGACTGACTGTGATCTTTGCACCTTCGGTGCGAAACTCTGCGAATTAGTCTTGCAAGATTCACACTTTCCAATTCAGACAGTATAGTGCGTAGTGAACGTGAACTGAGTATCTCGTAGAAATTTCGCAGCACAAGGTGCAACGCGTCACAATTACAGCCGCTACATCTACACCGGTGGAAGTATGAAAATGAAAGGAGAAGGCGAGGGCACGTACTACATCGATTGCACGGACAAGGTTCGCTGAATGCCACTCGATACATTTTCCCCAGTAATCCCCATGTTAATTATTCGGTACTTGCAGTCGAACATCGCCAAGTTCGCGAACCATTCGTGTGCACCGTCGATGGTGATGTGGGACGTGATGGTCCAACGTACCGGGGCCGCTCGTATCGTCTACACCTCGCGAGCGGCGCTCGCCCCCGGTTAATAATTTTAATCAATTAATTTCAATTAATTAAATTAATTTTGAAAGTAATCATAGTTTTAAAATAACTATAACCTGGTTGCTTTCAGGTACGGAACTGACGTATGATTATACGGTCGGCCAGAAAGCGGTGTCCCTGCCGTTCCTACACAAGTGAGTATTCCATTCTCCTGCATAAATCTATTCCTTCTTTTGCAGATGCGGGAAATACTGCAGGAACGGGCCGGGAGAGGAGGAGGAGGAGCACTCGGCAGATGATGGAGAGGTGATTACTTCTCACAAATAGTGAACACAGCTCCGCGTATCGCTTTATATTTACAAATTTGAATGATTATTATTGCGGTGTTTCTTTTGTCATCTGTGACTTCGCATCTCCAATGTCTCTAACTCGACAGGAGACGAGAACCGACGGTTTCCAATTGAGTGCGAACTGTTGTAGCTCTTCTCGATTCATTGAAGACAGAAATTATAGTTTATAAAAACTTGAACATTCACAAGGTTCTCACTCATCCATAGCATGTTAGGTTATCGTTGTTCACACTCGTAAGTGTGGGGACTACCATAATATCGAAGTCTTTTTTCAGAAGGAAGAGGCCACGGAGGAGGAGATGGCCAAGCCCGTCGTCGATGACAGCGATTCCTCCGATGAGGACGGCATGGACGCGGATATATCGTCGTCCGACGACGATGATTGGGATGCAACCGAGGCCCATGACATCGCCCACTTCAAGGACAAGAAGGCCCGCAAGGGCGGCCGGTACTGAGTTCCTCCTCCCGTCCCTCCCTCCCTTCTCCTCCCCTCCACCCACATCTTCGCCCTCTTCCTCATCTAGTCCTCCCCAAATTAATTTCGTCCTCTTCTTCAATTTGTGCATGTCCATCGCCTATTTCCACTCCCTTCTCTTGCTCTCCTCCTCCAGCTCAAGCCACTCTTATCTCTTCCACTACAAGTAGTGATCCCCAGTATCGCTTCTACTCTAACGATTTGATCTTTTCCTCCAGTTCTTCCCCCTCCTCGACTTCTTCTCCGCCAGGGTGGGATTTTTGTCCCCCTCTGATTTTTGTCCCTCTCTCCAAGTTCGTCCAGTTCTTCCCCTTCCTCATCGTCTTCTACACCACGGGGTGGGATTGTTGTCCCCCTCTGTAAAAACCAAGGTCCTCCAGTTCTTCCCCTTCCTCATCGTCTTCTGCACCACAGGGTGGGATTTTGTCCCTCTCTGTAATCACCAAGGTCCTCCAGTTCTTCCCCCTGCTCGACTTCTTCTCCCCTCAGTTGCCTGCTTTCCCATGTTCTGCTCCAGCACAGTTCCCCCCAGCAGTGGACCGCGTCCCATTCTCTTACAAGGCGATCTCATCGACCTTCCGATATTGTTCTCGAGCTCTTCTTCTCTTTCCTCACGATGGACACCTGTCCCTCAACTCCAGACCGAGAATCTTTTTCGCGCTTCTCTTCCGCATTTGCAATTGTTGTTTTCGTTCCTTGCCAGTGTGTGTCTCATTCTTTTCCGTGCCTTATTCCCCCCATATTCGCATATATGTAGGCCATTGTGTTCTTCAATTACTCGACCGGTCCAAGGTCTTATGCGAGTTCAGGTTTTGTAGCAGTTTTATGTCACATTTCCGTTGTTGCTTTCATGACTGTTCACTAGGGGCTCACTTTGTTGATCTGAATGTATCTCGAATTATTAATGTGTTGATAAACCTGCTGATGATACTTCATGGCGAAAAGACAGTGTGGGTTGGGACTCTGTAGAAGGGTGGGAAGTCATTTAAGAAGTATCCTCTTTTTAGAGAAATTTCAAAAATCAGGGCAAATTACCTTTATCAATTTATCGGAATGAATTATTGTAATGGGCTCAGTATCCACCAGGATGCATGCTTATGTGTCTGCGCTTGCCAGATGGCATAGATGTATCTGTAGGAGAGGGTCTATGCTGGAGGCGGAGGGGGAGAGGAGGGGACGGGAGATGAAGGTGGAGGGGTGCGTAAGGAAGGGCACGCTCATCTGTGTTGTTGATGACAATTCCTTGCGTGATGGAGTGCATTCCCTTCTTGACTTCGAAGGAGTTCCCTCCCTTCCGAACCTCATCTCGAATCGCTAGTAGGAACCCCTCGTCTTTGAAGTTCGTGTAGGGCGCGGATGAAACAGCGAGAGTAAGCGAGAACCCTTTTACCCCTGAATCTGCAATATCAGTGCGGAATCGGTGAAGCCCTACAACATCAGTCATCTCTTCATCTACGGTCCTGCGTTCACTATCGACTTTACCACTTTCAGCTATCGTGCCGAACTGGAGGTCCAAGGTGCCCTTATACAATGATCGAGTAATGATGTGCGCTGCATCTCGTTAGCAGGATCGGGAATCTCCGAATCGGGGAGGCGTTTCAGGTATTTTTCCGTAATTAAGAGAAGGGCCATCAGTACATCGACGAGCGAGTACCATAGGTACTCGCCAACTTGAATGAGCAATCGATTGGGCCCTAATCACCGAGGGGCTGAGGAGAGGAAGGGGATAACCGTATACAGGACTGCGGGGGGGGGGGGCTGGGAGCAGGGACAAGGCTTTTAGGCCAAGGAAAATAAAAAGCCTCGGGCTTTCCCCAATAAGAAATAAAAAACCAGAGCAATTTTATCTAT
>JACMIG010001610.1:0-19284 GCA_014805385.1 Levipalatum texanum
TTCGCGGTAAGCAGCGTAGTGATCTATCTTCTGCGGCAGAAGATAGATCACTACTCTGCTTACCGCGAAGGTAGTTCGCGCGTCGCCTCCGCATCACTATAATACCGGACAATACTGTCATTATGAGAATCCAGATCAGACTCGGGCCAAAAGTGCATTTGACCACAATGGCCACAATGCAAATCTGTTTCCTCCTATACTCCTTTTGTTTTCGATAAAAAAATTTTCATTCCAATCTGATTGGTAGTCATTTCTAGCCGATCTGCACAGATTCAGTGAAACTCGGTTCCGGAAAGTAACATTTTCCGGATTTTACGGATCATAGTAGATTTTTCTCTTTTCTTCTTCTTTAAGCTGATTTTGATCTCTGATGTTTGAACTATGAACTTTCCAGGCGGCGAGCAGAAGGGAACGCATCTCGGCGTGACGTTCCAGACTGAACAAGATTTCTTCGCCCTCTATCATGTAAACCCCTGATCTTTAATATTTTTGCCATTAAAATATTTCCAGATTTTTACTAACGAAATCCTCGGTCGCGGCCACTACGGCACAGTTTACGGCGGCGTTCACCGAAAGGTCGGTTTTTGATCGATGATCTCTGATCGATTATCGATTTTTGATTATTCGATCTTTCATCTACCAAACTCTTCAGAGTGGCCGGCACGTTGCGGTCAAACACACCGACAAGCTCAAATTCTCGCCGAACAGAAAATATCTGCAGCGGGCGGAGGTCCACATCCTACAGGTATGCCGCAATGAGCGAAGCGCGTGAACCCTCCACTCGGAGTCGGCGCCGAGTAGCGGTGACGAGTCTGACTGGTAAATCAATAATTCAAAAAAATCGACAAATCGATATTGTCAAGATCCCGGGGCGTTCTAATTCCCACGCTATCATGGGAAAATACAACTATTGATCTACCATCGTTATGCTATTTACCAGTATGGTCCAGAAATACTCAAATACACCATCACGAGCCGTTTCTACGCTAACTGGCCATAAAACAGCGGTAGATCAATAGCTGCATTTTCCCACGATAGCGTGGGAACTAGAACGCTTTGGGTTCTTGGGAATAACTACGTTCAGAAAGTCAAGCACCCCGGTATCGTGGCTTTCGAACAGAAGCTGGAGACAGCTGATCGGATCTACAGGAGAAACTACAGGTCAGAGATTAAAGATCAATTATCGATTACCTCCGGTTCCAGGGCGACATGATGGACATGATTGAGCGTGGTCTCCTCTCGGAGAGAATAACACAATTCCTCGTTAACCAGGTAGATCAAAGACCAAAGATCAAACTAGAGAGATCAAAGTTCAAACTACAATGATCAAACTCCAATCTACAGATCCTCGTTGCCGTGTATTACCTTCACTCGCAGAAAATTGTGCACTGCGACCTCAAACCCGATAACATCCTGCTGACTTCGAAGTCCGACTATCCACAGGTAGGAATTTAGGCGTATTCTCGCGGAACGATAAATTCCAGATCAAGCTGTGCGACTTCGGAGTCGCTCACATCATTGGGAAGAACAGATTCCGGCGATCGGTCGTCGGGACTACCGGATACATCGCTCCCGAGGTATACTGTAGCCTCAGGGACGTGTCGTGGTGGGAACTAAGACTATTCAAATTTGTTGAGAACAAATTACGGTATCCTCAGGATTTTCGTGGTTGGACCACGAACCGTTCAAATGCTCCTAATTACAAGCCCTCCGTATGACGGGCTTCGATCGATCGCTGGACATGTGGTCCGTCGGCGTGATCGTCTACCTCAGGTGAGCACATAATAGCAAAGTTCAAACTACTCTAATCTAAAGATCAAAGTTCAAACTACACTCTAATCTAAAGACCAAAGATCAAACTACAATATCGATTGCAGCCTCTCCGGAACGTTCCCTTTCAATGAGGACGAAGACATAAACGACCAGATCCAGAATGCCGAATTCATGTACCCTCCCAATCCGTGGAAGGAGATTTCCGAGAAAGGTATTTAAAACGCGTCTTTGGTCCCGATGGGAAAACCTTGAATACCGTAACCCGCATCCTACTGCGATTCTCATCTCAAATCTGTTTTGAATACCGTAACTCTACAGCTATCGACTTCATCAACGGCCTACTGCAAGTAAAGATGGCCAAGCGGCTCTCCGTCTCCAAGGCACTCGCACACGAATGGATGCAGGTATGCTCAGATCTACCGTAACCCCCAGTCCCCAGTCCCTGGCCATATCTACCGTAACTTCTCCTTAGAGTCCCTACCTGTGCCTACAGTAGTCTCAAGCCAACCCTAGTCTTACCAAAACTATTTACCTACCCATAACTACCGTAACCCCCTGCTCCATCATTCGAGATCCTGGCCAACCTACTGTACTCTTATGAGCTCTTTTCATTTGAGTCCCTGCCCATAACTACCGTAACCTCTTCATAATGCCTGCCCATACCTACCGTATCCTTTCAGGGCTACCAGCTGTGGTCAGACGTGCGGTGCCTCGAGAAGGACGTCGGCGAGCGCTTCCTCACTCACGAATCAGACGATACACGATGGCGCGAGTACGAGGAGCACCACGGCTTCGTCCCTGTCTACGTCTAGAAGCCCAGTCGCCAGTCCGACTCCTTCTATGTTTACTGAGATCTCTTTATTCTCTTCCTACCATCATGCATCTCTCCGTGTACCTAAACAAGGCATCAAATCTCTTCGTAATTCCATTCCGAAATTACTTCACGACAAATTGTTCACATGCAGACTACACAACTCTCAACATATCTCGACATCCAAATCGAGCTTTTCCTCCTATCAGATGGATTCCAGTAAGCCTTCTCCCGCATGCATCCCTACTTCAGAGTTCTCCCATCTCATTTACGTTTTGATACACATTTCTCGGATTGCCATATTTTGCTTATGCGCTTGCACTCCTCTTTTAGTTCGAAATAAACATCCCGAATTCTTCCGAAGATGCGGAGAGACAATGGTGGAATCCTCACCCAATGCGTCAGGAGGGAGAACGATTCAGGAGGAGTTATTGGCAGAGGGGACAACGAGTTGGAGGAGAGAAGGAGATCCCATGTGAGTGGATTCTTCCAAGTTCAACCGATGAAGCGCATCATCCTCGAAGCTCCTATGCGAGCGGGTCGACTGAACCGTGCAATGTGACAAGACTTATAACAGATTATAACATGATTTATAAATTTGGAGGCAGCACAACAATAACAATACTGAAAATGCCACAACCGTTTAACGGTAAGACTTCTGGTAACGGCAGCGAGCTCCGGGTCCACCGAACTTCTTGGGCTCGCGGCGACGGGGGTCGGCGACGAGCAGGGACTTATCGTAAGTCACGAAGAGGTCCTTGAGCTCCTTCTTGGCGGACTCATCGACGTACTTCTGGTAGTAGGCAACCAGAGCCTTGGCGATGGCCTGACGGATGGCGTAGACCTGAAACGAGCAACTTGGATTCGGAAAGCTTTACTTGCTAGTTTGCACCGAAGCTATTTCAGAAACAAAAGTTACTTTCGAAAGAGTTAGCAAACCTGGGCAACATGTCCTCCGCCGTTTACGCGAACCCTGATGTCGACATCAGTGAAGCGCTTCTTGCCGGCGATGAGGATGGGCTCCTGAAAAGAGCACGTTAAATTTACATCTTACTGAACAAATAATTCAATTGAAAAAATATTACCTGGAGCTTGTAGCGGAGGATCTCGGGCTGGATGAACTCCAGAGGACGGCCGTTGACCTTGATGAGTCCGCGACCCTTCTTGCAGTGAGCGACAGCAGTCGCGGTCTTCTTGCGCCCGTAGGTCTGCACCGAAGGAAGAACTTCCTTAGTCATGATAACCCTGAAATGATATTAAACTAAAATAAGGATAACGAGAAAGAATAAAGACAGGATAGGCAATTAGGTATCGCAGAGGAATCGAACCTCTGGTGAATACAATCCACCAAGTTAGTTAAGGGTATGTACAACTCCGACTTTATGCCAACAACGATAACAAATTCGGGTTCAAATCAACAATTAACAGCCGTAGGAAAGAGGTGAGAACATGGGCGGAGACTTTCAAACAGTGAACAATGTCATCCGATGCATACTACGAATATAACCAAGTTGAAAGCTAAAAATGTTCTAGCATTTACTGTGAGTGGAAAACGGTATAAAATTAGCAAACGATGTGGTATTGTTGATCGGGTTACTCCTTCTTCTTGCCAGCTGCTCTATACTCGGCAACGACGACAGCGTGGTCCCTCTCGTACGGTTCCAGAGTAACCTAAAACAAATCAATATTTCCAACCCAATGTATAAACAAACGTTCGAAAAGGTGTGGGAAAGGCATGAAACAGATCAATGCATCAGGCACTATCTGGGATTATCTTTCCACAATCATTCTAGCCTTGTAGGGATTAAGCGCAGCAAAATTAAGATTCGCACGCTTTGCCCAAACCTACAGGCAACAATAAAGAATTTGATGCGCACCTGCTCCCTGGGCTTGAATTTCTCCTCCTTCAGCTTGTTAACTTCTCCGGCAAAGACAGCCTCAGGTTCAGCCGTCGAGTCGATGCAGTTGGCCTTGATAGAAATGACGGCGTGGCCTCCGTTCTTGAGGAAGTTGTGAGCGTTGAGTGCGACGATACGCGCCTGGTCGGGCTGCGCAACATCAGCGAAGATCGTATCGACCATTCCTGCAAATTGATCGTAAATGCCTCACCAAGATATTCGGTTAAAAAAAGAATAGCGCTCACCGACGAGCATGCGGTACTTGTGCGGATGTCTGGCATCCTCGACGATGGGGATGATATTCGGGCGCTTCTTGGCAACGTTCAGAAGATCACGGCCAGATCTGTGCGAGAATTCGACAGCATACACAAGTCCATCCTGAAAAAGAGAAATAAATAGCGGAACACTGCACAACATGTATCTGCAAAAATCAAAACTCACAGGTCCGACAAGATCCGAGCAGTGAGAAACCGTGGTACCAGAGGCGGCTCCAAGGTACAGGAGCTTAGTGCCAGGCTTGATGTGGATATCTCCAAGTCCTCCCATCATCGAAGCCGCCAGCTTGCTCCGGAAAGGATTCCACACGCGGTACTCGATCGAAGAGCCGCTCTCGTCCACGGAAACACGCTTCTCGCCGTACACGGACTCGCCGACGACCATGTTCTTGGTAGCGAGGGCATCCTCCTTTCCCTTGACGATGAAGACACCTAAATGTTAATTTTAGAGCAAATAAATAAAAATGTTAGGGCCTTAATTGAAATACGATGGATGTTGGAAAGTCATGAAACAAACTGTAGCAAATAGCTCGGTCTGGGATTATCTATCCGAAATATTCTTGCCAAGTAGGGATTAGACCTATCGATAAATAAGCATCGAAAGCCTTGCCCAAACCTACTGGCGGAATAATATTAAAAATTAATAGAATCACCGTACCTTCGTAGCGATGAGGCTCGACCATGACGGTCTTTCCTCCCCTCATTCCACCGCCGCCGCCGCGAGGTGATCCGCGTCCTCCACGGGGTGATCCACGACCACCACGGAAGCCTCCTCGGTCGCCGAAGCCTCCGCGGGGAGATCCGCTGAAATTAGACGCAATGATGTAACTGCTATCACGAAATCTGACATCTTTTCAAAATTATTACGATTCGTGTTGGACAGTCATGAAACAAACAGTAGCATATAGCTCGGTCTGGGATTATCTATCCAAATTATTCTTGCCAAGTAGGGATTAGACCAATCGATAAGTAAAAGTCGAAAGCCTTGCCCAAACCTACTGGCGTTTTTATACCGAAACTAATAAAGCATACCGGAATCCACCGCGACCTCCACGATCTCCTCCTCCTCGACCACCGCGGAATCCACCGCGATCTCCGCCGCCGAAGCCTCCGCGATCTCCACCGCCACCTCGTCCTCCGCGGAATCCTCCACGATCACCTCCGCGGAATCCTCCACGATCACCTCCGCGGAAACCTGAGAAAAAACGGTTAAATGCCGATTAAAATGAAAGAAACGCACCTCCTCCGCCTCCTCGGGGTGAAAACTCGGGCCGACCCATAGTTTCTGAACATTATAAACGTTAAAAACTGCATAAATCGTGAAAAAAACGCGGGGAAAGCAAAATTGTTCGAAAACTCCTGCGCCTCTTCGAATCGCACATACTGTAAGCCGAGCAGTATTTCCCTACGAGACACAATGCGAGCCGGATGAAAATGGGATTTGTCGCCCGCACACTCGAAGGTCTCTTGTGGTGTGCTGCACACCATTTTTTTCAACTTTTATTCTATTGTTTTGTTGCATATTTTTGCACTTTTATTTACTTTAATAGTGTTGCTGAGAGGGTGGGTGACTTTATATGAGCACTTGATTTAAACGCTGGCCTATTTGCACGCGAGATAATTTCGTGTTTGTCGAGCGGTCCGAATCAGTGTTTCACTGTCCTTCCTGAGCACTGGGGCGTCCAAACAGACACCCTTCTGTGGAAGCGAAGTGCGATCGTGTCCACCGGGCGTCTCGTTCACAACCCCTGGGGGGGAGCTCATTGTTCTACGGGTGTTTTAGCTGTCCGACCGAAGAGGGTGAGTGACCTCCTTTGCGGGGCGCGCGGCGACGCATCGGTCCACTTTCTCTCCTTGTGAAACAGCTACCGTCGATCTTTTCCATCGCCCCCCCCCCTAGCACCATGCGTCCCCTCGTATCCTGGATGTTTGCGTATGAATGTCCCGTCGTCCCCCTGGAGGTGCCACCCACACGCTCGCCCCCATCCTGTAATTCAATTCACAGCTCCACCCGGTAGTCGTTGCGTGGTAGGAGGGACCGGAACACTTATCCTTGTCCACTTTAACTAGGAGGGACAAATGCAATCTCTGCCCTGTCGACGGTGGATCGAGTTCACCTTTTTTCGGACAAAATTTATATTGGTATTGGCACCTTCTTTCGAATAGTCCGGGAAACTCCAGGGCGGCGTAATAATCCCTTTCTGCGGTGTATTTAAATGCTGTTCCTGGCCGCGTCTCTTTGCGTTTCGCTGATTGTGTGAACGTGATCAGAATGCAGTTTGCTCTGATTGCGAAAACGAACCGCATCTCTACCACCAGAATGCTAACCAGCATTACGAGCTGTTACACAGGGACACGCCGTTGTTTCGCGGGGAGGGGGATATTAATGGCCCATTCGGGAGTCCCGGGACTCGCTCTTCCGAGCGGAGAAGATGCTGATAAGTAGCCCATCGATCTCGAGCCGTACTCCGGCTTCTTTTTCACACCAGTCGGTGTCCCTTTTACTGCTCAATCGATGGTGGTGGTGAGATGGAAAGGGAACAGAGCCATCGCCTAGCTGACCCTGCCGACTGTCCTACTTGACAGTCTGCGTCCTCCCATCTCTCCTCTCATCTCTTCCCTCTTATATTCACACCATTGGTGCTTCCCACACCCTCTCTGCCCAATCTGCGATGCATTAAGAGCCGGCCCCTCCTCCCCATCCACTTCTTATGTGCAATCTGTTGTTTCCAGAGGGGTGGCTTCATTTCGGGATGAGAAGAGGCCACCCGTTTTCGTCTGACCTTGGTCGGGGGGTTGTCCCCTCTGTTCTAGTGCTTCTCCCGCCCCATCTGCTACTCCCCTTTCTTTCTTTCTTCTTCCCCCTCTCCAATCTCCAATTTCCGTGCAGCCCTTCTCTCCAGGGAGGAGGAGGAGGCGTGGAAGAGCGTTCTTTTGATGTGTCGCCGCACAATCAAACCAACCTCTTCTCCACTCTCGAGAAAGAGCAGGAGTCACCCTCTCCGATAGTTGTAAAAGTAACGGTGTCCCGAGAGAGAGACGATCATTACGCGTCATTTGCTGCGTCAGGAAATTTGTCACCTTCTCGATCTCACTTACAATTAGCGAAGATATTTGATGTGTCATCATGATCTGGGACGCGATAAGACTTTCGTAATAGCTAGTTGTTCCGGAGAGGAGTCTGTCAAATTTCCCCTCTGTCACCTTCTCCATCCGATCAATTCTTGGCAGAAATATCGGATGTGTCATCATTGATTTATATATTTTGCCAGAGTAAAATCAGATAATTTGAGATCGCAGGAAAAACATTGTCGTAAAATTACGTGTTTTGAAGGGGCACCAACCTTTCGCAATAGATAGTTGTTCCGGAGCTGAGTCTCTCTTTGCTCTTGGCGTAATAATTGAGCGTGTTTCCCGTTCCATGATTGCCGTGTCCCGGGTTGGAGATTTACGGAGGTCTTTCTCGATAATTTCCTGTTCGGCCTCTCCCGGTGCGAGAAGCACCGTGATTGAGGAGTGGCCAGACGACAAATAATCGGGAATCCTTCCCCGACCGCCCTTTGTACGCGACTACTACCGCTAATCCACCCCCCTCTTGCTCCCTCCGCGCAGCACCATCAACTATTGCAGACCAGCGGCCACTCGCTTCCCTCCCGCGGGCAGCCACCACCAGAAGCCCATGCGGGAATTCAAGGTAATTTCAAGGGATCTCCATTTTAATTATAATTGAATATCGATCGAATTTATCCTAGGAAAAGTTACTATGGGCCTGCTTTCTGAAGACTCCCGCCAAAAATTCATTTGACCCGTTTGTGGGGGAGACTAGGCGGCGCCTGGGGAATTAGCCGAGGGGAGGAAGCTCAAAGAATTCATATCCCCCTTCCTTCACTCGCGACTTCTTATGACTCATACGCGCTCCTAGTCGATTTCTGGGTGCTGCTCCCGTTTATGTCGTGGAAGCATCTCAAGGTAACTTTTCGGCATCAATCGATATCCGGAACATTCTATCTCTACAGGACTCCTTCAAGTTGGAATTTAAAGTTTATTGCATGGAAGGACGCCCTTTAGCCGTAGCGTGAGGGCCCATGCACTCTTGAATACATTAGAGGGTCTGCACTTCCCTCCGGACTCTTGAGGGCAGTAGCGACAAGGGACTAGTCCTCTGTAACTAACTCGATTACACGAACCGCATCGGACAGAAGGTGGAAGGGGCTTCAGAGTGCAAGGAGTTCAAACTGACATTAATTTCGAATTACGGTAAATTAAATATCTTAGGAATCGGTTTATACAACGTTGTTTAACACTAGTACTAAAATTGTATGAAATGACAAAATTACATGAATCTAGGTTACTAATTTCAGGCTTAAGGAACTCTATAGAAGTGCCGTTATTTATTATTTAAACTTATTTTTTATTATTTATTTAAATGTATTTATTTTATTTCTTTCAGGTCGTTGTCCTCGGTAGCGGGGGCGTGGGCAAATCCGCCCTGACCGTCCAGTTCGTCTCCAACACGTTCATCGAGAAGTACGATCCCACCATCGAAGACTTCTACCGCAAGGAGATTGAGGTACTTTGCCGGCCCTAACAAAGCCACTTCCGCCTTCGAGTCGTATAGCTGAACCGATCAACAATAACCGCTCCTGGTATCATAAGCAGAAAAGGAATTCGTCTCCTTCTCCCTTTCTCCAGCGCATCTGCAAACAGCGAGAGAGAGAGGGAGAGAGACGAAGTATCAATAGCGGGGGGCTGATTCGTGAAGAATGCTAATCGGCTTGGCTTCCTGGGCCAGCACCATCTGGAGAGGAGCGAGAGGGGAAGGGAGGATAGGGGTCAGTGTATAAAAGGGTGGTACCACATAGATTCCGATCTGTATAAACCCTTCTCTGAATGTGGGATAAATCGATGACAAACCTCCGATGAAGGCGGAAAAGTTTTAAAATCCAACGCCGCAAGTTTTCCACAACACCGACCCGGTTAAACACTGATTGGGTTAGGTAGAGGGAAAAGAAAAAGCTCCCATCTCCATAGAAGAAAGTTCTCGACCTGTTGTCTACTAGATCAGGGTCCGGAATCCTTAGAGTCGATTAAAGACCATTTTTACAATTTTTTTCATTGCAGGTCGATGCCCAGCCATGCGTCCTCGAGATTCTCGACACCGCGGGAACGGAACAGTTTGCTTCCATGCGCGATTTGTACATCAAGAATGGGCAGGTATGCAACCCAACTCCCCAGTGAGCCAGAATTTATTTATTGATATTTTAAAAATACATTTCTTTTTTTTCTAGGGCTTCGTCGTCGTCTATTCCATCACATCCCAGCAGACCTTCCACGACATTCGAACCATGCGAGATCAAATCATCCGGGTCAAGGTCACTTATTATTTTGAACCATCCAATATCATGCTTGCTTCTCAGGGCTCCGAACAAGTCCCGATTCTTCTCGTTGGCAACAAATGCGATCTTGCGCACCAACGACAGGTATTTCTATTTTTATACTATATAATAAAACAAATCTTTGCCCAAGATATCTCATCTTTACGACCCAGTTAGGAGAGATTTTTGCGCCAAGATTGGGACAAAAAGGCCCACCACGACGGAATGCCATGGCCCATGACGTGTACGGGCATGAGTGTTATCAAAATAGGCGCCGTACCTCGCACTATCGCCCGCCGTGCCTTTGCTGTAGGCCACGATGTTTACTAACAGTATTCTGGCGCCACGGATGGAAAGGTCATCGTTTTTGTAAACAGCTGCCCAACAAAGATTGGCACGACAAACATTACACTAAATGACTTTCAAGACGGTTAGAAAAAATAATTATTCCATTTTCAATTAACAATGGAAATCGTTCAGGTGCGAACTGAGGAGGGCATCCAGCTCGCAGAATACTGGCAGTGTCCCTTTACCGAGTGCAGCGCTAAGGTGTGTTACTTTATCGATTAGCATTACGGCCTAGCGTTAATCAATACTTTTATAAACATTATCTTTCAGAGTGCCCACAATGTCAACGTTGTTTTCGCGGAAATTGTCCGGGAGATGAACTACGTCCAAAATCGAGCTAAGAACGACAAGGGATGCTGCTCGGTTATGTAATTTCACATTTTATATCTGAATCGGTGACTGCTCACCAGATTGTAAGTACCACCCCACATTTTCCATTCCATTCTAGATCATAATTTCCCAACCCATGAATCCGAACGAATCATTCCTTCTGTGAACGTTTGTTTTATATTTTTAATCTGTTACACGTTGAAATATCAGTGGTGAACCGACTTGAACCAATTCTTTGTATATCTGCTCTAATGAACTAGAGCCTTTCCACAGGCTGTACATAGACACTTCATAGTGCCAGCGTAAATTGTAGTTTGCATCTTCCACTGTATCCCGGTAGCTTTCTTAACCCCCAGATTGGTGCGCCAACCTTTCCATAAGATGCTTCTTAATTACCATTAGTCCCTGCCCACAAGCTCTAGCCACTCAACATCCGATTTATCGATTATTTTCGGGTAATCCCTAAATATGACCGGCCTTATTTCCGTGCACAACTAGAGCGAATTGCACTTCATTTAAATTATCTATAGATTGATTCTAGCTTGTTTCCGCTCATTTAAACTGCCTCGCCCTCAAACGATGCCTTGGAATCATTCACTTTGCGATAACATCCCCCGTCCTCCCTATTCTTGCTCAGGCTGACCCCCCTCCGACTCCGGAATAACATTTGCTCGATTTGACCAACATTGCCTTCCGAGTACGCTCATTTCCAATTCCCGAATCAGCTTACGGTCAGAAACATTGTAATACGTTTGCATCAAGCACGGCAATAAAGGGGACTCGATCAGCTGATTTATTTCAATTTTCAATGGTCATCGACACCGCTGAAACTATTTTTGCCACGGGCAAATAATGCCAGAACTGAACTGGACAGGAGAGTGCGAATTTTGAATGAGCGCAGAAATTTCGCGAAGCGCGATAGTGCGATTTGAAGACTTCGCAGAATCTATTCAATTGTGGTGGGCGCGCGCTGTCTCTCGCTTTTCTCGAAAGGCATTTCGATATTTTCGCGTGATCGTGCGTTACCCGAGTTCAACCGTAATCGAAATATTTCTTCAGTTTCTTTTCTTCACTCTCAACCCTCAGGTTTCACTACTCACCATGTCGCTCGAAGAGGTCAGTTCTTTACTAGTTTTATTACGCTGAAAAGGTTGTCAAAACACTCTGACAATCTTGTCAGAACGGAAAATCTTTTCTTAGTTCTGCACAATAGCCAATATTGTTGTTGCAGCTTAAGGCTGACGTCGCGGAATGGGATTCGCTGCTCGCGCAGGCCCGTCGCCCCACCGTCCGTGCCGTTATCGAGAAGGAGGCCGATCGACTTCGTGCTGCCCTCTACCACGTAAGTAATAATTAAATATAAAATAAATAAATAATGTTATCCTATATTTTCCTTCTGCAGTTATTATATTTTTTCAGAAATTAGATTTTCACGATAACATTTCAGAAGGAGAAGGAGGAGTCAGCCTCTAAGGCGTCGTCCACTCCCTCGGCATCCACGGCGACCTCTGCACGAGGACTGCCGATAGTGAAGATTACCAACTACGGTAAGTAAATTTATATATTAGTGTATTGATTTATTGATCGGAATCATTCAGGATGGGACCAGTCGGATAAGTTCGTCAAGCTGTACGTCACGCTGCCCGGGGCACAGAATGCCAAGCCTGAAGACGTTCAGTGCAACTTCACTGGCAAGTGAGTATCTTCCCCCATCGAGCTGTTCTTTTTTTAAAATTAATTAATATTAAAAAAAGGCTTGATTTTGACGCGCCTATTTTCAGCTCCTTCGTCCTTTCCGTCGTTCTCGGTGGCAAGCGGTACGAATTCGTTTGTCGCGACCTCCTAGAAGACATTGTCGTCGACAACTCGACTGCCAAGGTTTTTTTTTCCTTTTTTTTTATTTATATTTGTATATTCCTGGTGATAATCACTTTATTCTTTATCCGAAATTTTCCAGCAAAAGACGGACATGATCTTGATCATGGCGAAGAAGGCACGCGAAGCTCGCAAGTGGGAGTACCTCACTAAGACTGAACAGATGGCCAAGGAGAAGAGGTTAGGAAAAAGAGGAAGAAATTGGCCTCATTTTGGTCATGAGGCGACGCTAAATTCAATGGATACTACATACTCGTGTTGTGGGTGCTTTATGTGCGACTATTGTATTGAATATCCGGTAGCAAAAATCAATAAATGTTTATTTCTACAGCAAGCCCAAGTTCGACGCCAAGGCGGACGATCAGGACCCGCAGGCTGGACTCATGGGACTCATGAAGCAGGTGACTCTTCTGTTTGATCGCATATGTTGATGGAAATGTGGAAGCACCGTGGTCAAGTGGACGTTGTAAATGACGTCGTCTCCTAATTCATGCCTACTGTAACTGTGCTAGGGCGACGTTTACTACACCACTTAGCGTCGTTTAAAATCGTGCGAATGCCGTCGTATGCTAGTTGCTGTTACGACGACGTTTACTACACCACATTTACCGTAATTAAATAAATCACGGTTATTTTGAAG
This sequence comes from Levipalatum texanum, assembly GCA_014805385.1. Classification (NCBI taxonomy): domain Eukaryota; kingdom Metazoa; phylum Nematoda; class Chromadorea; order Rhabditida; family Diplogasteridae; genus Levipalatum; species Levipalatum texanum. The sequence goes on from JACMIG010001610.1 coordinate 13,326, forward strand.
ATGTACGACGAGGGAGACGATGAGATGAAGCGGACGATTCGGAAGTCGTGGCACGAGAGCCAGTCCAAGAAGGGAGCCGGTGGCGATATGGGCGGCATGGGAGGACTGGTGAGAAATTATCGATTTCATCGATCGATCGATCGGTCGATATTCAATCAGTCAGTGGAATTCCGCCACGCTCTATATTGGCCGGGAAATGTAATATTGCTATCGAGTTCCTTTCGCAGGGCGACTTCTAAACTGGCTTCTCAACTCGTCAGAAGGCTCCTCAACTTTAACGACAGCATCTCCATCTCCCCTCAAACTTGGTCAGAGTATTCATCGGCTGTTGAATTGTTTTCACCTTTTTCGTATTTTTAAATGTTGTCAGCATTAAGTTATTTTCATTTATTATGAAAATAAATTGTTTTTATCTCTACCCGTTCAATCTGGCAGCTTCAGCGAGATTTCATATTTTTAGCTCAGAATTTACAAAGTTCGATCCAGATCTTGAGATTCTTGAAGATCTTGCGACGTGCACCTCGGGAACGGACTTGGCCTAGACTTGGCAGTGAAGTGTCTGCCGACCTTACAGCACAGGGGTACAGGACATCGTAGTCGGGATGGGCCAAATATGAAGAGACGACCAAGTGTTTCTATACTTTTGGATGATACTTTATATTCTGAAGCGCATTGAAATTGTACCACTCACTGAGCGCTGGCATGTTCTTACAGCGTTTAGAACTGGTGGCGAAAATGGCCATCGCCGTTGTACAGGAGAATCGCCAGCACTCTACATCCGTGTTCGTTAGCTTTTATCTTTGAACATTCAATGCGACACAATTATTGTATGTATTGGCGCATCCGTAAATAATTTTTTATCCGTATTTAAATTTTTATTGTCTCCGAAATGAACGTTACGGACAATACGCTCAACGCCATACGATCTCTCTCCACAGTTCTCTCGTTTCTCTATCCTCCAGACAACGTGAGAACTGTGGAGAGAGATCGTATGGCGATGAGCCTATTGTCCGGAACGTTCATTCCGCCGACGTACATTTCATAATAATAATGTTTAGTGCTCTTGACCGCAATGATAATGGAGAACAAAAAACGTCATTTATTTTTTGAAATTGGATATCGGGATGGGTGCAGTAAACAGTGTTTGCCATAGATGAACATCGCAAAAATATCAGGATTCATATCTTTTTCTATATTACGAAAATGAAAGATGGGCTTGAGCGCGAATTGTTCTACAATTAACTTGGTGTTGCGGGCAATTCATTTCATGGCAATCTAGAGGCGCAAGTTCAAAAGAGGTCTCTCTTTACTAGAGAAAAAAATGTGGGCGATTACCCCCATTGGCTGTGACATACGGTATAATAAGTTTGCGTTTTGCCCGCGATGCTTATCTAAACATCCGTCGTCTCACACGTGGTCTGGAACGCTGAGCGTTGCCCGTCGAATAGCACGTCCAGCCAGTTGCGCGATCTTGGGAACGTTCAGAAAGATAGAATTTACCTGAAATGGCTATGTATGTAAGTTGGGTTTCTTTATGATCACTATATGGGAGGGCCAAAAGAACTCGACATATGTATATACTGCGCACAAAACGGCTTTTCACCCAGGATTCCCTAACCGAATTCGCGGATTCCGTAACCGATTCACTGGATTCCATACATCTGTGCGCGACTACATTTTGCACGTCTCTTATATGAGTGCGTCCGCGTAAGGATCGACCAGTGGGCGGCACTGTAAACTATTCTTTTCCGATTTGGCTCATATTCTGGTAGGATGTATAATACCCCAAGTACTGACAAGTTAAACCAGTCATAGAACGGGTCTTTTCGAACACGGGTGAAGTAGCTGTCCTTGTTCGAAGACACTGTACTTTTCGCTGTCTGGCGAATGTCGATGGACAATTTTGTCCATAACTCAGCAGCCCTATGACCAATTTGGGAGTTCTTATGCTCGATAGAAAGCGGACGTCGAGCTCTCCAAGCGCAGCCCTCATATGTGCCACAGTGGGTTACGGTAGAAGTTTTCTTGGAATATACATATTTATTGACCACAAACATCTTTAAAGTTCCTTTTATGCCTAATGGCAAGTTAGAATGGAAAGTAGCTCAAAAATTCATAGTTTTCGATTTTTAACCTAAATGCAGAACCTCTACCACCGACATACACTGATAATTTTAATCATCTCTACCGCGGGTATCACCTGGAAAAAAATCCCAGAGACGTATTTCCATATTTTCGATTAAAAAAGTATTTGATTATTTTTCACATATATTCCAAGAACACTGCTACCGTAACCCACTGTGGCACATATGAGGGCAGTGCTTGGATCCCGACTTCAGCTTTCTATCGAGCATGAGAACTCCCAAATTGGTCAAAGGGCTGATGAGTTATGGACAAAATTGTCCATCGACATTCGCCAGACAGCGAAAAGTATAGTGTCTTCGAACATGGACAGCTACGTCACCCGTGTTCGAAAAGACCCGTTCTATGGCTGGTTCAACTTGTCAGTACCTACCAGAATAAGAGCCAAATCGGAAAAGAAACGTTTCACAGTGCCGCTACTCGGCGAAACTGGTCGATCCTTACGCGGACGGGCTCATATATACCTTTATTATACCTTTATTATATCTGAGAATGACATCTGCACTTCCATTATTTCTTCTCCATCGCGTGAGATGACCAGGTCACTATAGCTTCGCATCGTACGCCGTGAGGTATTTCTGAAATGTTCCTCCCATCGCTTTGTTACAAACAAAGTTTTGAATTGCAAACCTTCGGTTCCTGATCCTGAGGTCCGCCGAAAAGAACGCATCGGAGTGATACTTGCCAAAGATATAGTCACTAAATATCGTACCATTAACTGCCGTTCGCAAGTACACTGACCCCGCAACACAGAACATCTCGAATTGGTGTTTTGCACTAAGCCCGGAGATTGTCGCAACGCGTAGAAGAACTCCCGTTCGAGCGCAGTGTAGACGCACCTGAATTTTCACCTATGTATAATACAAGCTCAAACACGGTTTGCCTTCCATTCGCTCACCGCCCACTCACCTTATGCGCTTTACTCGTCATTCCATGAGTGTAAATAGTAGAGTTGTATATCAGTGGACGAGAAGCCGAGTAATGCTGTAAACAATGCACATTGCAACCGCCAAAACAGGATCGGGATCCGCACCAACAGAAATATGTATTCGGTATGAAGTGACATGTTCATGAAGTCACATTTGAGCAACGTCTTTTGAGCAAGCGACATTTGGGCAACGGCCCTCAAATCATTGCAAAAGATTAGGCATTTAATAAAATGTCACTTGCTCAAATGTCGTTTGCTCAAATGACGTTTTTCAGGCAGTTGCTAAAATATCGTTTGCTCATTTGTCACACACCCGTTCGTTTCATCGCATTTCGTGTTCATTTTTCAACACTACAAAGCATATTTTTTTTAGAAAACCTGCAGCTTTCGAATTCCCAAGCCCGGATAAAACCAATGACGGGCTGCACGCGCATTGATTCGCGACAATATAGTGACTAGACATTACGGAATGAGATCAAATGAGCCTATTTCGACAGTTGAATGGACTATCTAATGAGTTTCGCATGCCCGCAATCCGGTTCATTAGTTTTAAAATGTGTGTAATTACTCACCGTAGACCTATCGATAATCACATCGAGAGCGACCGTGGGATTGAGTGGAAATTGCGTTAAATCTGTAAAGCAACACTCGATGTGAATATTATCAGCAATACGGAGACGCGCTCAACCCCGAAACTCTCGCTCTATGGGCCAACACTTTGGCACAGCGACATAAGTACACGTTTTGAGGACTCTCAAATGTAGGTCCGACAGGTTTCGCTCCATCCTTGATTAAATAATATGGATGTGACGTACTCGTAATCTTGAGGAATTGGTAGTCCCGGGGACTTCTTTTCTGCACGTAGACCGAGTATACCGAGTCGCACGAATCAGCGATCAGAAATGGTGGATGGGATAAGCGAACTTTATCCATGATCACGTGGGGTATCATGTCCTTGAACGTCACTGAAATTGCGACTGAATTTTATTGTATTGTGAATGGGAAAAAAATTCCCGCTAAAGTAGGTAAAATCAAAAGAAACTTTGTGCGTTCAAAACACCCAAAATAAGTACACCTATATATAGGCATAGAAATCCGCGAATAGCATCGGACGCGGATATCGATTATCCCTCGCGTTTTTTGTCCAGATATCTATGAGTCCATCCGCATAAGGATCGACCAGCCCAGCGAAACCATGGCTCGTCCTTCATCAACTACTGGTACTCGAGCTGCATTCACCCGTAATGATGGTACTTTTGACGTATGTACACTACGCGACAAAAGTATTTGGATTATTTTTGAAATGTTCATAACTCTGTACCGATGATTTCAAGTCGGGTAAAATGCATGAGGTTGATCAACTCCTACATACGAGCTTTTGCAAGAAGTCCCAATAACCCCTGTCTGTTATTGATCGATTTTTCTAAAATCAACCTTTCTCGATTTTTTGATTTTTTCCCTCACCCAGGAAACGAAGCAGATTTCAAATCCAAAAAAAGCAACTTATCTAACAATAGATTTTTTCTCTCCCTTGAAGAAGGTAAAATGGAAGGTAAAAACCAAAATGCGGCCACAATTGTGAGGATGCTGCCGATCAAAGGGTAATACAAATTCAATATAAGTATTTAAATTCAAACTCGGCTCACCTTTCATTCCACTCCTATAGAATGGAATTATGTTTAAACCCACACTGAAGCACCGTTCGCCATTAGACTCAAAACATGACGACTCCACTCCGATCATGCTAAAACAAGTCGAATAAATCGATTTGGGGATGGGTGGAATACTTTGTTCCCATAGAGAAAAATCCTTCGATACCCTCGTTCGGCCTCGTGAATTCGATGCTGTTACAGCCGATCGGGCAGAGGAGGTTCTAAATAGGAAATCACTCAAAATTTTGCAAACGAAGTGGTTTGATGTTCCCAAAATCGGTAATTGATCTTTGATCATGGATGATGGAGTCTCTCGAATAGATATCTTGAACTCCCAGAATGTTATGCAGGTTTTTTTTCCTGACCTTGTCAAATGCTGTGACCATTTGTCCTTCTTTACTGAAATGAAGAACGAACGAAATGTCTTCGTGGAACATCATTTGCTGAAAGACATTGCATATTAGCACGAATATTTTTAGCAAACTAACCACAATGGCTCTTGGTGCTTTGATATCGAGAGTGGTGGAAATGTCGCTTGCATTCCGAAAGGCTTCCATCTATAAAGAAACATTTCGCCCGGTCATAGAAGGAGTTCGGGCACATTTAAAACCGGACAAGAGTCCCTACGGGGAAGAGGATTGAAATGAACAAGATGATGGTGAGAGATGGAGGGGAGCGGGGAATGAAGATCCACTCGTCAGACATCAATCAAGAATTACCATACACTTTCCAACATCGAGCCTCTGAAAATTTTAGTGTTGTCAATATCATTCATCATTCAATCTTCATTCACAGACTTTTCGTCTGTGAATGAAGATTGAATGAATGATCAAGCCAATTTTCATTCATCATCATTCAATCTTCATTCACAGACGAAAAGTCTATGAATGAAGATTGAATGATGAATGATTTTGACAACACTACTCAATTTGTATCTTCGCGGAGAAAATAAAGAATTTTTTGAATGCAATATAGATTTGTCGTTTTCGATTAGCTGAACAATTTTCAGGCAAACGTTTTCACGATTTCGAGTGGAGGCGAGGATATATGCGAAATGCTGCGTTTGAGCGCTCCTAAACGAGTCCCCAAGGAGTTGTGTCACCGGAACGCTAAAAGGAACAGCTTGTACCCCAAGACATTAAAGGGTCCCTGCCAGGAAGACTGTTTTAAAAATAGCGTTTAAATTCGCGCCAGTTCGTGAATTTGAGGGAAACGACACAAATGTGTAAGAACCGAC